>FR990092.1:1720776-1870733 GCA_905404285.2 Erannis defoliaria
TCCGACTCGACAAGGCCGTATTGAAGAGCAAGTTGCTGATGGATGATCCTGGCCACTTGGTTATGCCTGTGCAAATACTCGCCGTTAGCAAGATGCGAACAACCGGAAATAATATGTCGGAGAGATTCCCCGGGACGGTGGCATGCCCGACAGATGTCGACCGTACCGTCCTTCATGATATATTTCCGATAGTTGTTCGTCTTGATAACTTCGTCCGCAATTGCACAGGCAAACCCCTCGGTTTCCCCAAAGAGGTCCCCGAAGCGCAACCAGTTCACCGACGCGAGCAAGTCCACATCGGAGCCCGTTAAGGCCCGATAGAACCGCCCGTGCAGCTCCTTGCTCTTCCATACTTCCTTGCGGTCGTCAGTGCTTAGCACCGATGGTCTGCGCCAGTTCTCGTTTGCCAAGGAGAGCGGCGTGAGCCCCTTATCAACCGTCACTACATCGCGATGCATCCCACACTCATTGTTAAGGAAATAATCCCTAAGACTGCACACTTCACGATTGTGGAGGTTCTTGGCGTTTAAAAAGCCACGACCCCCCCACTTCCGTGGAATGTACAGTCTCATAACAGATGAGCGTGGGTGTAGCATGCGATGCGCAGTGAGCAGTTGACGGACTCTTCTATCCAGGGCGTCCAGCTCAGTCTGAGTCCACCTAAGTATGCCAAAGGAGTATATCAGTAGAGGCATCACCCAACCATTGAAGGCGCGCGCCTTATTGCCACCAGACAAAAGACTGTTAAGTACTTTTGTCAGGCGACAAAAGAAGCGCTCCTTCACTGATTTCTTGATGTCCACTACTGATATACCCAATGACTCTGACATACCTAGATACTTGTAGGTCTCGGCCTCAGAAAGAGATCTGAGAGTCATTATTATTATTATTATTACTATTTTGGATATACTTACATGTACTTACGTATTTAATAACACATGATATTCTAAGCTAACCAACATTTGTAGTTACTTACATTTAATACTTAATCATTTTTGTAATAATTGTTATCTTTTTTGTAATTTTGAATTTAAAATAGGTACAACATTTTCAACAAGCGCCATCTAGCGCATATTTGAAAAACCAAGATAGGAAAGAGGCTTCGTTGCGTCCGCCCTCTTGAAACACCAATGAACCTTTCTATAATAGGTATAACCCGGTAAAGTCAAGTTTGTTCGTGACTGCAATTGGACGTATGTATACGAAGCACTCTTAATATAGCCGGATAATACTTACAGTTTTTTTGTAATACCAACAAAGAGTTCTTATGCCGCTGAAGTAAATGTCAACCTGCGCGCGCATTACTGATTTGGGCGCCATTTTCCGCAAATGTTTGTTGACGTTTTTGCTGTGTGGTTGATTATTATCAAAAAAAAAATGTTTTTGCTCGCAAGTGTGACGAAAACAGTCGTATGGAACTCTTGTGCTATTAGTCATTACGCTCTCGGTTTCCTTATTGCACTCGCCTGCGGCTCGCACGCATAATACCGCCTCTAGTGTAATGACCAACATAGCACACTCGTATCATAATGTACTATTTCATCACACTTGCTCGTAAAGTAGATCTTATTACATCGCTTTTAGGCTCATAATCCAAGCTATTACACACGCGTGCTTTTTACTTTACATTACGGCACTTGTACTATAATAGGTATAACCCGGTAAAGTCAAGTTTGTACGTGACTGCAATTAGACGTACGTATACGAAGCACTCTTAGCCGGGTAATACTTACAGTTTTTTTGTAATACCAACAAAGAGTTCTTATGCCGCTGAAGTAAATGTCAACCTGCGCGCGCATTACTGATTTGGGCGCCATTTTCCGCAAATGTTTGTTGACGTTTTCGCTGTGTGGTTGATTATTATCAAAAAAATATTGTTTTTTCCTCGCAAGTGTGACTAAAACAGTCGTATGGAACTCTTGTGCTATTAGTCATTACGCTCTCGGCTTCCTTATCGCGCTCGCCTGCGGCTCACGCGCATAATACCGCCTCTAGTGTAATGACCAACATAGCACACTCGTATCATAATGTACTATTAACACCAAAGTTACACGTCAAATTGAATTAAGTATGTCAGAAAAAAGAATCACATAATAAAATGAAATAATGATAACAATATGATAATAATCTCTTATCTTACAATTAGCTTTAATGTCATGAAATAAGTTTCTTATAACCACGCTCTCAGCTTGGTTTTGAAGCACGTGGCGGAAGGAGCAACCCGAATGGAAGTTGGTATGCACCCAATCTTTCAATCTGCTACTAAGCTGGATGCAATATATTTTTTTACACCCCTATAACACATTAAAGTGCATTGTGTTGCTTATTTTCAAATTGTGATCTGCAATAATTGCATACAAAATTAGAAGAGCATTACAATGGTCCGCAATTAATTGTAAAACAAAGATACAAAACTACCACTCACACCTTGGAAACGCTTTACGCCTCTTTCTCTAATCAAAGTAGGTAAATGGATGGAATTCTCTTCCTTTGGCAAGTGTAGTATACAAAAGCGTATCAAGAGACAGTTGACGAATGTGGAATACCTACGTTTTAGGAGCAGTGCTTTTCCCGTGGCCTACGCCTGCGAATTGTTGCTTATATTGAATAAACGTGAGTTGAATAGAAGTGTAGGGTTGCCACCCATCAGAAAATTAAAGCAATGTTGTCTATTTTTGTTATTTTTTTTTTATCTTACTAACAATTCTTACATAAAATAATAGATTTAAAATTTTATTCGGTACTTAGGTACTAAAACAGCAAAAAACAGTAATTACAAAATATTATATATTAGTACATGTGCCTAGACACACTCTAAATAACATAGCTTCCTTTTTTCTAATCAGTCAGTAAGTACTCTGGTACATATTTAATTCTCTGGATTGGAGGAGGAGGAGCTCAAATAAAAAGAAAGAAAGAGAGAACAGTAAATCAGTCAATCAAACTTTTCTAAAGGGGAGATTATACCTGCTCGTATTGTTAAGGGTGGGTTCAAGTTGAAACTACGATTAAGTAATACCAGTAGTTAGATAATTTGTTGTTTGCTACTGATCTCTAGGTATGTCCTTGGATGTTATCTTTATCAGTATTGACTAAAGATAACGATGTGCTAATTAGGAACTTTGTTTACTATTGTTAGTGAGACGCTCGGGGGCGGAAATAAATAACACGACAGCTAGTGAACAAGCGGTGTAATCGACTCCCGATCCACGCGCCGGTCGCAGCCGGGCGCGCATGTATACCTATAACTAACATCCCTCCACCATTAATTACAAAATGCAACCCAACAAACTTAATAATCATATTAAAGATATCGCTTATAATCTACATTTTTACGGGAGCGCGCTCCGTGGCCCGGAGTAGCCGGGCTGCGTAGGGCAGAGCCTGGAGTGGCCGGGCTACGTATAGCAGGGGCTGGCTGGCGCGAGGGGCTCGGTTCTGGGGCGGGAGCGGCCTCCGAAGGTGCTTCTGAGATATTCTCGGCGGGAGCCACTAGCGCAGGCGCAGCGGACGGCTGAGCGGGTGCAGCGGGGGGCGCGGCTAGTACCACGACTTGTGGCGCTGACGGTGGCTCTCGGTCGCTCGAGCGCTCGGGATCGTTGTCTTCGATATTTTGCTACTTCTCCCCTTTTAGCTTTAACAGTTGGTTTGTATGTTTTTTCATCACAGCCCCGGAGTCCAAAATTCTTGTTAAATACAGCATTTTGCCCAGACGTTTCACAATCGTTCCTTTTACCCAAATAGGTTTCTGCATTTTATAGACTTTCATTAGTACGACTTCGTTTGCGCGGAAAGTCACATTACGTTTACCGCCGTAGAACCTACACTGCGAGTACTGTTTATCTTTCACAACCGCGTCGAGTGTAGCAACACGTGATGACGGTGAACGTACATCCAATAGATCTAGCCTACATCTTAATTTATGACCGAACACTAACTCGGCAGGCGACTTGTTCGTGGTACTGTGAACTGAGTTTCTATAATTAAATAATAACTCGTTCAACTTTATATTTAAGTCCCGTTGGTTAGTGCCGGTAACAATAATGTTTTTAATAGCTTTTTTAACTATTTTTACGAAACTTTCGGCTTGTCCGTTACTCATTGCGTTGTAGCTGGGAGATGTCACATGCGCGATACCATTCTCGCTACAGAACAGCTTAAACTCTTCAGATACAAAAGAACTGCCACTGTCCGAGATAATAGTGTGAAATAAACCAAACCTTGACATTACCTCACAGAGCTTATCGATAACAACTCGCGCACTGTAACCAGCTGAGACGTCGTAACATTCGACCCATTTCGAATAGGCGTCTACAATTATTAGATACGTTCGGTTGTTTATAGGGCCTACGAAATCAATATGAACGCGAAACCACGGTTGTGGTGGGTTGTGGTGGGCGGTGCGCGGGGTGGGGCTGGTCTAGCCTTCGCGCAAATTTCGCAATCCGCAACGTACTTATCAATATCAGCCGATATTCTTGGCCACCAAAATCTGGAACGCGATTCACATTTCATTTTATAAGAGCCTAGGTGCCCCGAGTGAAGCTCGCTTAACAATTGATTACGACATGATAACGGAACAACCATTTTATGACCTCTGAGCAAACATGACCTTTCGACCGATAACTCCTGACTGCATGAACGGAAAGGCTTTAACCTGTCATCAGTGAGCCTAGACGGCCATCCGTTCCCGACATACTCGCACACTTGCGACAAAACGGGATCAGACTTCGTTGCCGCTATTATTTTTACTAAACTTAAATATTCCTGTGCAGTATGACCAAATACAAAATTCATATACGTAGCTTTATCTAGGTATTGGTCATCAACTTCGGTAATTTGTTCATTAGTTGATCTACTCAAAAAATCTGCCGCATTTCTAGTACTCGATACATATTCGATTACGAAATTATATGAGTTTAGGTAAATAGCATACCGCTGCAACCTGTTTGCCGTTATCTCTGGTACACCCTTATCTGGACTAAATATAGATAGAAGCGGTTTGAGATCGGTTCTTAGAACAAACGGGATTGAGCGACCGTACAGATATTGGTGAAACTTACGAACCCCAAATATGATAGCCGTAGCCTCCTTCTGAATTTGGCTATAGCTTCGCTCGGCTTTTGATAACGAACGAGATGCGTACGATATTGGTCTTTCGATTCCGTTTTCCATTTGTGACAAAATCGCCCCTAATCCTGTCGATGTCTCAACGGTGAGAATGATTTTAGCATCAGGATTGAAATGAGCTAACGTTTTCTCCGAGGATAAGACCTTCTTTATGTACGTAAATGTGGAATCGTGCTCTTCTGTCCAGTGCCACGGCACGCTTTTCTGCAATAAAGCGTGCAGCGGGCTCAAAATTGAGGATGCATTCTTAACACAATTTCGGTAATAATTTACTAGTCCCAGGAAAGATTTTAATTCTGAAATATTAGTTGGAATTTTAGCGTTCACGATTCCATTCACCTTTTCGGGACTTTTATGAAGCCCGTGCTTATCAATAACTAAGCCTAAATACGCCACCGAATCTTGGAAAAGAGAACACTTTTCTTTTTGCAGTACTAAACCGGCGCCTTGCAATCTAGAGAATACTTCTTCTAGTCTTTCTTTATGAATGATATCAGAATTTCCACTGACCAAAATATCATCTTGGAATATTTGTACGCCTTCTATGCCAGACAAAATAGCTTCTATTGTTTTTTTTTAAATATAGCCGCCGCGCAAGACAAACCATAAACTAAGCGGGTAAATTTATATAAGCCCTTATGAGTATTTATGCATGTCAGCATTTGTGACCCGTCCTCTAATTCAAGTTGCGCGTAGGCCTGAGAGAGGTCTAATTTTGAAAACGTCTGGCCGCCATGAAGCTGCGCAAACAACTCTTCTATGCGTGGCAGTGGGTATTTATCGATAACAAGTTGCTTATAGAGTGTGACCGAGAAATCAGCACAGAGACGGATGCTTCCGTCGTGCTTCAAGACGGGAACTACGGGGCTAGCATATTCGGAATAACTCACAGGCACCAATATACCTACTCCGACCAGACGGGTAATCTCCTGTCCCACAGCATCGCGGAGGGCAAATGGCACTGGCCTAGCTTTGAAAAAAATGGGTTTTGCGTCTTGTTTCGGGGTTAATTTAACTTTAGTGTTCCTATAACAACCGAGATTATCCGAAAACAGGTGGGGGTATTTTTGTATGTATTCACTAACATAGTTACAAGAGTTTACCATCGATATTTGTAAATCGAATTTGGAAAAGAAATCTCGTCCTAACAATGGCACTCCTTCCGTCTCTGCAATGTACACATCTATATTTTTTATCTTTGAACTGTACGTAATTGGCACGTTAAAATAACCTAATACTTTAATAGTGCTGCCATTATAAGCGCTAAGGAGTAGCTTACTAGGAGAAAGCCGCCGCAAAAATGTAAAATGTTTTCTATAAAGTTTCTGCGGAATAATAGTAATAGGTGAGCCGCAGTCCAGTTCAAAGTCCACATAGGCTCCATCAACAAGAATGGACTCGCGCATGGGCTCCCCATTAACCGTTTTAATATTTGCCAAAATTGACTCACCGTCATCACTCCTACCTACGTCATCGTCGTCATTGTTGCTACACTCGACGTAATTGTGTTAGACGCACTTTTTAGGACACACTCGCTTTAAATGGCCAGCGACACCACACACTGAGCACTTGTAATTGACGAACTTGCACGTTGTAATTTCATGTCCCCGTAAACCGCAGACATTGCAGCGCAGCGAACGGTCGCGAGAACGCGACAGATTTTTCCTGGCCTGGGTCGGGGGTTGCGTTGGCGCGACCGCCAATTTGAGCAACGAAGACGTGGCGGTGGCGGGCGGCTTACCGCCTGCCTGCGCTCCAAGCCGAGCACAACGGATAGATTCTGCTGTTCGTATCGCATCATTCAGTGATAGCTTAGACATCTCCTTGGTGAATGGCTTGTCTCTCTCCGGTCCCGGTGACATACCCAGCACAAACCTGTCACGCAAAACTTCGGTCAGCATTGCAGCCGGGAATTCACACTCGATTGCGAGGTTTCTCACCCTAGCTGCCCATTCGTGTAATGTTTCATTTTCACGTTGAGTCGATGCGTGAAATAGGTATTTTTCCGCAAACCCGCAGCGTATAGGCTTAAAATGGCTATCCAGTAACTGGACGAGCCAAGCATAGCCCAGCGTTGTGATGTCAGACGGCAGCGCTAGATCCCGAACTAGTTTGTAGGTATTCTCGGTTAGGCTGCTAACTAGTATAGCCCTTCGCTTAATCTGCGCTTTCTCGTCGACATCAATATCGTTCGCGAGGAACCACTGCTCCAATCTATCTTTATAAACCGGCCAATCTTGAACTTCATGGTTAAAAGTGTTCAGGGTTCCCACAGTTACTCTTGCTAACGCCATTGAAGGATGCACTACTTGACTACTTGCACAAGTTTACTAATTTCGCGTGAAGAACGTTCTCGTCGCCATTTGTTAGTGAGACGCTCGGGGGCGGAAATCATAACACGACAGCTAGTGAACAAGCGGTGTAATCGATCCACGCGCCGGTCGCAGCCGGGCGCGCATGTATACCTATAACTAACAACTATATTTTACAAAATATACCTACGTATTCACAGAACACACACACAGTGACTTTTTGTTGTTTCTTTTTTGCATTATACATTTGGTGATTGCTAGAGGAAGTTGTTGAAATTGAACATAAAATAAATTGTTATAACGTATTTTTTACTATAGTTACATTTACATTATTAATTAGTATAATTACTTTGGTATAGGTGAGGTGTATGAATGGCATAAAATATTTTGGAGCATTTCATCATCATTAGCCCGGAGACGTCCACTGGTGAACGAACGATGTGGCCTGCCCATTGCCACTTCAACTTGCTGCTGACGCTGTGAAATGCTACAAATGCTGTGATTTGCAGCATTTGGAGCATTTGCTCGCACTATATTCACTGGCAAGCAAAAATAAATATCCCGTGAAAATTCATAGATCTGTAGTAAAAGCAGGTAATTTACCGAACAAATAATTTTATTTTCATTTCTTAGTACAGACAATCATTTATATTTATTTTATTGTTGAGAGGCAGCCCTACGCACCAGCTGCCGCGGAAGATCATCAATCATCGCGCAAGACAATCACAACTGGCGGCGCATCTGCCGTTCGCGCTATCGCGTCACAGAGTCGCAGCTATGCACCCATATTATGCACTGTTGAAAGCTTACTTAGCAGAAAACTAACATTTATAATTAGGTACTTTGATGTAACTTTTCAAATGCGCACGATATTCTTGTCACTATACCAACTTGTTGTGAAAACATGTCTATATGGTAATTATGTTTGGGCTGCCGTTGAGGATGCAAATGAAACCGAAATAGGCCTTATAGGATATTTAATTAATATATAAAATGAATTACACGTGACGATAGTTCGATATTAGAACATAAAGTGAATCATAAGATATTCAAAGACACTTAGGTGAAGTCGCGGGATAATGCAATCGATGAGTAAAGTGCAATGTTGCATTTTTCATTGAGGGGTTTCGTGGTACCGCCGGATCGCTGGTGGGTCTTGCGACATCGCGGCGCATTCCAATACGTAGCTGCATCACCATTAGGGTTCCGTGATCAAACGTTAAGGTTCCGTATTTAAAATCTCCCTCCGCAAGATCAGCAGCTATTTGGAGACTTTCGTCGAGAATAGTGCGGATAAAGGCAAAGTATCGCTGAGGCTGCTATCTTTGACTTCTTGCCTATTCTGTGTTTCATGTATGATGTCTTTTTGTGAAGTTTCATAAATCTTTCTGTGAAGCTTACGGCGAATCTGTATGGCAGAGATGATTAGTACCAATGCACCGAGTAGCAAGTAGACTGGTATAGTGGTGTGATAAACAGCATCCATATTCGTTGATCTTAAAGTCACTGGTTCTTGTAAGGCAACTCTTGAGTTAGTAGAGTGTAGCTGACTCAAGTCGATAGTGTCCAGTTTCAAGATCTTCTTCACAGGAGCTTTGTATGGATCCTCTTCGCTGACTTCTATGTTAAAAATTTTCAAAATTTGTCCTTCTACTTGGTCGTGGTAATTACTCGTACTGAATGCTGGAGTATGAAGAGCGCATCCCTTGGGCGTGACCGCTAGGTAGCTTCCTTGCAACAGCTTATATTGGTCTTCAGAGCAGGTTAGGTGAACTTTCGTTAAGTTGGGAAAGCTAAGTGCATAGTGCCGGTCGTCCAACTGTTCCATAGCTTCGGAAGACAGGACTAGTGAAGTGAATATACAGGACTCGAGGATTTGCTGTTGAAGTATGAGTTGTTGAATGCAGTTCGTTTGTACTCCGTAGTGGTGACTTGGATTATCTTCACATAGGTGACCTTGGCTATACTTCGGGCATTCTGCCTCTATATACAATAGATCTTTGTAGTGAATTGCCACATAAGGGTAGGCGGGGATCAGGATTTTACCATCACGATTAGGAGCTAAGGATAATCTGTATAGGATATAGTTAGTGGGAAAGACGATTGGAAATTTAATTACCAAGATTATATCATCACCTTTATAATAATATCCTAGTTTTAATAAATCAAAATATTCTCTAAAGCTAATATCTAAAATTACCTCTTTAGGATATAAAGTCTTTAAACTATTTAACATAATCCTAAACGTATCATAGCTAATAGCTGAATGGTGAATACTTCCAGCTCTAATAAATGCAAGTAAGTTTTGCAACTCCGTGAATTCGCTAGACAAATTGTCTACGTCATCACCTAATATAAAAAGCAACTGAGCTAAGTGAAAATATTTTATAGTATCCGATTCATGTCTCAAATCGCTCTCTAGAATAAAATTGATAATTTTTCCTATTTTATCTTGATTCTCTACTATGCTGTTCGTAACGTTTAAGTTGTGAGAAACCCACTCCTTGCTTAAGCTGATTTGATGGTTTATTTCAGCGGCTAAATTGTTCTCGTTTTGCTTTAGAACTGCAATGGCATTATCGTACTTTAATGCATCTGTATAATCCAAATTGCCAGAAATACTTTTAATAACCGATCCGAAACGAGCACTATTAGGGACCCGTTTCAAACGTGACTTAGGGACGGGTCCCTTTTTTTTCTTTTTAGTATAAATGTGAATGGGCAGATCGGCTAGTACCGTATCGTGCTTATAGCGAGCTGCTAATTTTTGCCTATTCGCTAAAGGATTTCTAATAAAGACTTGTTGGTCGGGTGTGTACTGTTGCTCTGGTTCGCGCTCCTTATTATTGTTCTCGGTTAATTCAGTACGACGATCAGTTGTCGCTTCATTAATTAATTCGTATACTTTTTCCATACGCTTACGATGATCCTGAATATACTCTTGCAATAAGTGCTCGGTTATATTCATGTCTAAAGGATCTCTAGGATCTAAATGTCCAGTTATAATATCGATCGGTCGACATTTTGTGAAGCTATGTATTGAACTATTATACGCTAAGATAGCGTATGTCATAAGATTGGGAACCGATTCATTACGGTGTTCTAATTTTAAGACACGCATATGCTCCAACAGGGTGGAATGCAAACGTTCTACCATTCCATTTTCGTTAGGCGTATTTGGGCATGTCCTATAGTGGTGAATTTTGTGCAATCTAGTAAATTCTAGAAATAGTTGGTTTGTGAATTCGGGGCCATTGTCAGTAACATATCTCAAAGCCATACCGTGATGTGTTGAGAACTTTAATAAAGCCTGAACTACGCTAACAGCAGTAGCATCTCTCAGAAAATATGCTTGAGCATACTTCGAGAATGCATCGATTATAGTTAGGTACTTATGAGAATCGACGCTAAATAGATCCAAATGCATTACCTCAAAAGGTTTTGTAGGAGGTGGTACAATTTGGAACCTAGGTCTTACAGGATTACGGTCGTACTTGGCTTGGCCGCAAATGGTACACTCGTTAATGTACTTTGTAACTTGTTCCTTCATTTTAGGCCAGTAGTACCTACGTGAAAGAGCTAAATAGCATTCGTTGGTGCCTCTATGATTAGTCTTTCCTTCGTGATATTTCTTAATAATTCCCTGCTGTTTCATATAATCTTTAACGTTTTCAATTTCATATTTGGATAGAACTAGATTCATTGCTAATTTTTGAAATTTCTCTGGATTACTGGTATAATAGAATACAATTCTAGTGTGGGGTTGATTAAAATTCCTGTCTTTACTTTTGGGTTCACATATGCTTTAATTGCATCTACTACATCTTGTTCTAAGCTCGATTTGGAAATTTGAATGGAAATTCTAGAATGCGACTCGAATGGTTTAGTGATACAAGGTTTGCCTTTAATATCGCCAACTACTTTAAATACTATTTGCTTGCTAAATCTATTAAGTGGATCATCAGTGATAGGCACTTCTAGTATGGGATTTTCAGCTCACTATGAACACTATCAGTTCTAGAATCAACGCTCTTGGTTCTTTCAGAATCAGATTTGTCTGAGGTGTTAACCATAACTGAACTAGATTCTTCATTAAAAATTTCAATACGAGACAGGGCATCAGCGTTGGTGTTAATCTTCCCAGGCTTGTAAATAACTGTGAAATCGTATTCACTAAGACGTAGTCTCCAACGTGTTAAGCGAGAGTTGGGTTCTTTGATGTTCATTACCCACTGCAAAGGACGATGGTCCGTCATGATCTTAAATTTCCTACCAAATAGATACGGTCGGAAGTACTTTGTTGCCCACACGATAGCTAGTAATTCTTTTTCTATCGTACTGTAATTTAATTCGCTACTATTGAGTGTTCTCGAGGCGTATGCTATCGGCTTATCAGATCCAATAGGACCTTGGGACAGGACGGCTCCTATAGCTAAGTTTGATGCGTCCGTAGTAAGAATGAAATCTTTGGTGAAATCTGGATATTGCAGAATTGGATCAATAACAAGCAAAGTTTTACATTTCTCAAAGCATTCGATATATTTTTTATCTAGGATAATTTTAGAACCTTTCTTTAAACATTGAGTCATAGGCTTGGTAATTTTTGCAAAGTCTGGTATAAATTTTCTATAATAACCGAGTAATCCCAGAAATCGTTTAATTTCTGTAGGAGTTTTCGGTAAGGGGTAGTTTTTAATTGCGGTTATTTTGTCGGGGTTCGGCTTTATGCCATCTTTACCTATTACGTGTCCTTCTGAAAATCCTGACTAGCGATGTTAACATCCTCGATCTCAACGTGTGACGTATCAGCTGGGTATTCTATAAATTCCTGAAGGAAATATTCATTTGGCTGATGTTCGACGTACTCACCGTTATCGTAGTAGGGGTACTCGGCGTATTCTGCGTATGCAGGGTCGTTCATGCAATCTGCATAGTTAATTTCTCTACTCTTAAGATAGTTCGTAGGGGGTGGATTTCCTGATTTGAGCCAGTTATGGCCTCGGAGTGCTGGAGGCGTTGGAGGCAAAGGCCGTGATACAAAGTGACTAACGCCGCTCATTGGACGCGCTTGGTTAATAGCAGGCTGATAAGGTCGCGGGGCCATTTGGAATCTATTAACTTGGGGGTTATAATTTGATGGTACTGACCTAAAAATTTGCTGTGTGCGTGTCGGACCAAACTGACGGGGTTGGTAAAGATTTTGTTTCCATTGCGGTGGAGGTGGTGTAAATTGCGGGCGTGAGGAGCCAGGCATACCAAAGTTAAAAGGCCTAGGCGCGGGCATAGAAAATATGTCACTAGGCATTTTGTATGTACTTACAAAATGATTTGGCACAGGCATAGAACTTGATAATTTCTTATCAGGCAAATGCTGGTTCCTATTTTGCAAGTATATAGTGTTAGTTTCCTCATGAACAAATTCTAACGCTTGCTCTATTGTTTCGGGGCATGCAACGTATGCGCGATCCTAGAGGATCATTTAATCCACGCACGTATGCTTGTAGAGTTAATTTGCGATATAGATCTCGCTTAGCGTTAACCGTAGTTTGGACAGTATCGTGTAGACTTACATAAGTCATTATAGTGCTAAACAAATTTTGGCAGCGCTCATAGAACTCTTGAGGAGTACTAGAGCCCTGTGTCAAAATTGCTAGGTCGTTATAAAGAGCGGGGTCATCTCTTTGATCGGCAAAATTATTAACTAAAGCAGTGCGAATGCCATTCCAGTCATTTGGAATTCCGTTGGAATTAATTAAGCGAGCAGCAGAGCCTACAACTTTATTCAGAATTCCATTGATAAGGGCACACCTGGTCAGTTCGTTGCCTGCCTGACCACAAAACTGCTGAACTAGTTGGTCGCAAAGGCTTAAAAACCTGGTAAGTACATTCGGATTTCCATCAAAATCCGGTACTAACCTTAAGGCTTTATAGATGGTATCGAGTTCAGACATGTCCCTAAATTTTTCGTCTATGCTACTCAAACTAATATTTCTTCTACGATCTATAAAAGTTTGTCTATTACTACTAACTAAACTAGGGTCCTGAGATTTTCTTGAATTAAAAATCTTGGTAATTTATTACAACAGTTAGATACTAAGGATAAGGCTAGGAATGAGCAACCACTAAAAAGAATCTAGTGTACTCACATGAACATTATTTCGGTCTCCTTGCGAATCGATATCTGGATTCCTCGTGGCGGCTCCAACTCTTGTTCCGATGCTCGCAAGGGCGACTAGACAGTCACACGGTGCGCGATATGCGTTTTCGAAATTTCGATGTCGCAAATCTTCTTTACGCGTCACGAACCGCGAGCATCCTACCGACTGCGCCAATTATGTTTGGGCTGCCGTTGAGGATGCAAATGAAACCGAAATAGGCCTTATAAGATATTTAATTAATAAATAAAATGAATTACACGTGACGATAGTTCGATATTAGAACATAAAGTGAATCATAAGATATTCAAAGACACTTAGGTGAAGTCGCGGGATAATGCAATCGATGAGTAAAGTGCAATGTTGCATTTTTCATTGAGGGGTTTCGTGGTACCGCTGGATCGCTGGTGGGTCTTGCGACATCGCAGCGCATTCCAATACGTAGCTGCATCACCATTAGGGTTCCGTGATCAAACGTTAAGGTTCCGTATTTAACAAGTACGGAGGCAGGTAGGTAAAGGTGGGTATGTATGTAAGTAAGTTGGAAAGTAGGTTGCATATTCTTCTCACTTAACACCAGGCAGGAGGACAGTCAAACGTAAGACAGTAATTTTTTCATCACACTTGCTCGTAAAGTGGATCTTATGACATCGGTTTTAGGCTCATAATCCAAGCTATTACGTACGCGTGCTTTTTACTTTACATTACGCCACTTGTGCTATAATAGGTATAACCCTGTAAAGTCAAGTTTGTACGTGACTGCAAATAGACGTATGTATACGATGCACTCTTATAGCCGGGTAATACTTACAGTTTTCTTGTAATACCAACAAAGAGTTCTTATGCCGCTGAAGTAAATGTCAACCTGCGCGCGCATTGCTGGTTTGGGCGCCATTTTCCGCAAATGTTTGTTGACGTTTTTGCTATGTGGTTGATTATTATCAATAAAGTTTGTTTTTTCCTCACAAGTGTGATGAAAACAGTCGTATGGAACTCTTGTGCTATTAGTCATTACGTTCTCGGCTTCCTTATCGCGCTCGCCTGCGGCTCGCACGCTTAATACCTCCTCTAGTGTAATGACCAACATAGCACACTCGTATCATAATGTACTATAAAAGGGGCTGTGTGGGTTGTAAGTATGTATGCATGTATGTATGTACGAAGTAGACAAATATACTACAGATATGTAATGGCAAAGATACGTATAGAAATAGAATTATAATTCCAATAGTTTTGGTTAAAAATACAAAACGAAATAAACTATTGTCAATAATTCGTTTGCAGTAAAATCTAAATGCAGCCGTATGTAGCCATATATTTCGACTGTAGCAAGAGGAAAAAAAAATTAGAGACATTCTATATAGAATGTCTCTAATGTCTCTAAATAAACAATTTAAATGCGTCTCATAATATATTAATAAAGGGAGAAAAAAGGGTTTAGTGTAGTAGAAGCAACATACGCAGAATAATATCTAATGGGAAAAATCGTAACGTATATGTGCTTAAAAAAATATAACATTTATTTGACCACATATAGAGAGGGGAATGTAACGTATCATACCCTGGTATTTTTTTTTTAAATATAATGTAATACCGACATTTATTTGAGGGTAATTCTGAGGACATAAAAACAAAAGCCTAACAACAATTAAACTTACTTTTGAGTTAAAGGTTTATTGCTAGCCACCAAACTCATAGAAAATATGTTGGTTATTTATTGCAGTCTATGCGTTCTCTTCACGGGGTGTCGTCACTACAACACGTGTGTCGTTAGAAAGTACGGGCTTGTTATTTGAGATATATTAAGCGCAAGAACAATACATTTTAACTGATAGATGAGAAACTCCTGAAAGCTGTGATGGTTTGTTCTGCGAACACGTAAGAAAAAACCTAAAGGGACGCCCCAATGTTCATAAAATATTTAACTTTGACCAATAGTCTACTAGACGACGGAAGAGGGAAGCTTTACTGACCCACACACCGACTACGGGCCAAGGACTCACGAAATTTCTTTAATTCGAAAATGCAATTCATGCGCGCGCGTCGGCGTGATAAACTCTCTAAAGCTCGTCTAGGTCTCGTGATATATTTAACAGTGGCAATATTATAGCAAAAGTTTGCTAAAAGTTTTAAATCAGTGAATAAAACCAGATGGGCGACATCAGGAGCTGTGCTTGAAAGCTAAGTACCTTAGTGTCTTAGTGCCAATCCCTTTATTTGGTACCTACCTCTGTCAACCACAGAAATGTTCTTGAAGCATAAGCAGAACGAATTATGGCAGGGTGTTTTTATATTTATTTTACCTGCCTGACGCACCATGACATAAGGAGGTTTTATTTTATTATTTTGATACTACTCCTTCGGCGATATAAGCAGGCTTATTTTGAATTTGTGTGAATTTACTTCTTCAACGAATAAAGGCAGGTTTATTATACATAATTTTTTGGCACTACTGCTTCGACGACGATCTAAGGCTGGTTACCTTATTTTTGGACAATAATTTTGTAAATTAAAAGTTCTTGATAATGCCACCAAATTGATTTAAGAAATTAAAACAATTTGTTCTACAACCAGAATAGTTTGGATTGAGGTTAAGGTATTCAAATAATGGGATAGTTAGCAATTTTCCTTATTTACCTACAGGACCCCGAAAGAGTCGGTGCGGTGCAAAGTAGTGAACCAGGTGTCAGGGTGAGTCGCATGAGTCCCTAGTGATGCATAATTGTTTCTCTCGAATTTCAACTACCTATCGGAAATGACCTCAGCTTCTAATTAGGATGTTCATCAGTGCCTAGCTATTCGAAGATAAAGTGGAAAGGAGGACGCAATAAATCCGGAGAATTAAGCACTAGACGATCACAAATGCATTTAATATGGCCACAATTTTCTTTCAAATAGGCACACGCCAATGCAGGAAACTCAATATTTTAGTACACCGATTGCAAAGCGAGTTTATTACATTGACTCAACCTTACACTCACTAATTGTTCCAAAGTCAGAGAGGGGGAGGGCGAGGGTCCGTTACAGTATGCACAAATGAAGTAACTGATCACGATGCGGTTCTTATTGCTGTCCCTTGTAAGACTGATACTATTAATACCGCTAAAAGACAATTTGTAGATGTCAACTACATGACTGTCACGCACGATCTTGAAAAAGTAGACTGGTCTAAGTTTTATACCCACACAAATCCTAACGAAGCAGCCAGTGACTTAATAAATTTATTAAGCGTCACTATAGAATCTCATAAATCTAACAAAATTGTGCGAAACTCAAAACACATACGTAAGGACTGGATTACGCCAGGTCTAATTAAATGCATGCGTAAAAGAGATCAACTACATTACAAAACAAAAAAGATACCAGATGGCTCAATAATTAGAGAAAAATACAAAAAATATAGGAACTACTGCAACAATATTCTTCAAAACCTAAAAAATTAACACGACTGCAATAGAATTAAATCTAATATTGGCAACAGTAAATAACTCTGGAACTCAATTAAGGATGTCTGCAATGTTCGACCGACAGTTACTAATAGTGTTGAATTACTCGATGCCGCTCCTATGCCAACACAGGCTCTAAACAATGTCAACAACTATTTTGCTAGTGTTGGTGGAATGTTAGCTACGGAAATTCTTGATCGCATTAATTCCACTGCGTAAGCACTAGCTCGATCTGTAACCACTGCCAGTACTCTAGCCAACTCATTATTTCTAACGCCTACAGACTACGTTCAAGTTTGTAAAATAATTACCGCACCGCACAAAGTATGCACCTGGTGGAGATAACATATCTAATAGACTACTTAAATCAGTGAAACATGTCATAGCTGCTCCTATTGCGTTCCTCTGTAACTTAAGCCTTAGCTCCGGCAACTTCTCAGACTTATTTAAGGAGGCCAATGTCTGTCCTATCCATAAGGCAGGTGATACAGACCAACCATCAAACTACCGCCCTATATCACTTCTACCGTCCATATCCAAGGTCTTGGAGAGAGTGGCAAACAAAAGTATGATAAGTTTTCTCTAAAAAGAATCGATTCTGTCGCCTAACCAATTTGGTTTCCGCTCAAGCAGGTCAACGGAGGATGCCGTTACATCTCTTGTGGACTTTGTTGTTGAAAAACTTGACACCGGACAGAGATGCATCGGTGTCTTCCTTGACCTTGCCAAAGCCTTTGACACGGTGTCGCGACCTATACTGCTTAAAAAACTTGAATGTGCTGGAGTACGCGGTATCGCCCTTGAATGGTTTCGCTCTTATCTGTCCAATCGCAGGCAACGTGTTAAAGTTAATGAGCATCACAGTGACCTCAAAGAGGTGTGCTTCGGAGTTCCCCAGGGAAGTGTGCTTGGTCCGACCCTGTTTTTAACTTATATTAACGATCTCTGTCAACTTGAAATCCCACAAGCAAAACTCTTTGCATTTGCTGAAGACACAGCTATTGTCTTCTATTGTACTATAACAAACTGGTTACAACAAAACCTACTCACGCTGAATACAGATAAAACAAAAATAGTGGCTTTCAGCGTGTCGAGTAGATCAGCTCCCAAAACACCGATATGCATTCAATTACACACATGCACTTCTCAAAACCACCATCAAGGTACTTGTGGGTGCCCAACGCTGGGCCAAGTAAAATACATAAAGTACTTAGGAATACAAATTGACGAAACACTGTCCTGGATCAAACAGATAGAAACCATCAGAAGTAGACTTAGAAAACTCCAATTTATTTTTTAAAAACTAAGAACGGTGGCAGATATCAATACGATCAAAATGGTATATATACGGCATTGTGTAGGTCTCTGCTAACGTACTGCATCACTTCATGGGGTGCTGCTTGCAGAACACACTTAATGAAAGCGGAACGAGCACAACGACTTATTCTAAAGATTGCCCACAAAAAACCTTTCCGGTATCCTACAGACGACCTGTACACTGAAACAAATGAACTCAGGGTACGTCAGCTTTTTATAAAGTGCTGTGCCCTGAGATTTCACAGAACGGCTCCATTAACCACCAAATAACTGACTATCTACTGCATGTTGTCAAGTAATAAGCTGTGTATACATTTTTAGGAATATAGTTTGGATCGAAATTGTATAATATGTAAATTTTCTAAATTTATTATTGACTGTATTCTGTTTTGTGTACCAATAAACTAAATAAATAAACCAAATACAACCGTCTATCTAGATCTTCGCGAAAAAACAGATGGGAATTAACTACCAAAAAGAAAAACGGGATTTGGGCAGAGGTGCTATAGTTACCTAGGAGTCTTCATTTACAGCCAACTAGATAAATCACTTAATCTAATAGACAAAACTAGATATGAATTCAAAAAGAAACTAAAAAAATTATCTACTGACACTTGACTACCATGGTACCGAAAAATTGATCACACCCACATTATAAGTAAGGAAACTACCTATCATATGTCGAACACTGTTTTAAACTATTACGGCTGTTTACGGTTTTCACAACATAATCACGGTAAATACCCCATAAATAATAATACAACTCTATCATTCTTCGATACGATTACGACTCTCTCACATACTCACACATGCACGCACGCGTATATATACACATGCACACACAATCACAAACACACTAAAAACAAACAAACGCACACACACCCACATACAAACCACGTTTCAGTAATCAGTAATCATGCATTAATACCCTACATGCACACTCATTCTCACTACTAGCACACTAGAAGAGACCTAGTTCCCACAAACTCAGGGTATCCTACTGTGGGAGCTAGGCCCTCAAATCTGTTATTTTACTTCAGTCTGTTACTTCATTTTTAAAATTGCGCATTAATTTTGTTCAAAAATGTTATTTAGTTGTGCTGGTTTTTTTAATTAAATAAGCATTATATGAATTTATATACATAGTATAAGACAATAATTAGTACCTATCAAAATGTGCTGGTTTTTTAAATTAAATAAGCATTATATGAATTTATATACATAGTATAAGACAATAATTAGTACCTATCAAAAACTATTATTATAATGTATATAACTCAGTGTTCTTAAATTTTGTAATTTGCATGCATTAAAATTATTATAATATGCTTAAATAAGATAACATAAGAATCAACCGTTGGTCATGAAATAAATTATTATTATACACGTATTTATTTCAGTTCTTAGTTATTTAAGTTTTTTACAATAAATATAAGAATACAAAAATACAAATTATAAAAAACTTAAAAACTAGGGTGCCGCCAGCAGCGGGGCAGGGCTCAAGCTGCCGGTGGTTAGGGCTGCAGAGTGAGGAACCTCCTGACAATGCGTGCCGTGTCAAGTACCACTGCCTTTTGTATCTGACCCTTGACCCAACCGTCTAGCGAGAGCCTCTTGAGGTATTGGTCGAGGCTCTTCGCTATGAGACCATTCGCCGAAACGACTATCGGGACAATGATCGTCGAGTCAACATCCCACATGGCGGTAATCTCGAAGGTCAAGTCAAGGTACTTGCTGAGTTTGTCCTTCTCGGCCTTTACGAGATTCTCGTCATGTGGGATGGTGACGTCGACGAGCACTGCCCGGCGCTGGGACCGATCCACCATCACGACATCAGGCTTATTGACGACAATAGTCCTGTCCGTGATGATGGAGCGGTCCCAGTAGAGCAAAGCACGACCATTCTCGAGAACTGGAGCTGGTGCGTACTTATAGTACGGCACCTCCGACTCGACAAGGCCGTATTGAAGAGCAAGTTGCTGGTGGATGATCCTGGCCACTTGGTTATGCCTGTGCAAATACTCGCCATTAGCAAGATGCGAACAACCGGAAATAATATGTCGGAGAGATTCCCCGGGACGGTGGCATGCCCGACATATGTCGACCGTACCGTCCTTCATGATATATTTCCGGTAATTGTTCGTCTTGATAACTTCATCCGCAATTGCACAGGCAAACCCCTCAGTTTCCCCAAAGAGGTCCCCGAAGCGCAACCAGTTCACCGACGCGAGCAAGTCCACATCGGGGCCCGATAAAACCCGATAGAACCGCCCGTGCAGCTCCTTGCTTTTCCATACTTCCTTGCGGTCGTCGGTGCTTAGCACCGATGGTGTGCGTCAGTTCTCGTTTGCCAAGGAGAGCGGCGTGAGCCCCTTGTCAACTGTCACTACATCGCGATGCATCCCACACTCATTGTTAAGGAAATAATCCCTGAGACTGCACACTTCACGATTGTGGAGGTTTTTGGCGTTTAAAAAGCCACGACCCCCCCACTTCCGTGGAATGTACAGTCTCATAACAGATGAGCGTGGGTGTAGCATGCGATGCGCAGTGAGCAGTTGACGGACTCTTCTATCCAGGGCGTCCAGCTCAGTCTGAGTCCACCTAAGTATGCCAAAGGAGTATATCAGTAGAGGCATCACCCAACCATTAAAGGCGCGCGCCTTGTTGCCGCCAGACAAAAGACTGTTGAGTACTTTTGTCAGCCGACAAAAGAAGCGCTCCTTCACTGATTTCTTGATGTCCACTACTGATATACCCAACGACTCTGACCTACCCAGATACTTGTAGGTCTCGGCTTCAGAGAGAGATCTGAGAGTCATTATCTCAGAAAGTTGTAAATCCGGAGAATTTACAACTTTCCCTCGCTGCACACGCATGACCGCACACTTGTCAACACCAAATTCCATCCTGATGGCGCTGTTAAAAACCTGTGTGGTTTTAGCAACTCCAACAAGTCTTGGTGTTTTGGTGCAAACAGCTTAAGATCATCCATGTACAGAACGTGAGAAATGACTTCACCCCCCCTTCGAAGCCGATAGCCTAGTCCTGAATCCTTCAGCAATGTGCTGAGCGGATTCAGTGCTAGGCAAAACCACGATGGACTCAGACTATCACCCTGGAAGATGCCTCGCTCAATCCTTATTAAGTCCTGCGGATCAGAGGAGTCATTTCCACCACCAGGTTGACGAAGGACTGTGGTCCATTGCCTCATGCATGCGCTTAAGAATGATTTTAGAGTTGTATCAATTTTGTACAACTCTAAAATCCTCTCTAGCCATGAATGAGGCACTGAATCATAGGCCTTCTTATAGTCGATCCAGGCAGCGGAAAGGGCTCCTTTGCGCCGCCGAACTTGTTGGCTAATGGCCATGTCGATGAGGAGGAGCTCCTTAGTACCACGGGACCCAACCCTACATCCATTCTGAGCGGGGGCCAAAACGTTGTACGCAACAATGTGCGTGTTAATTTTAGTGCTCAGAATGGATGTAAGGAGCTTGTAGATGGTAGGCAAGCAGGTGATGGGTCTGTAGTTTTTGGGTTCCGTGGTACTACCAGACTTATGGAGCAGGAAGGTGACACCGGTTGTCATTAAACTAGGAAGGGACCCGAGCTTCTAGAGCTTCTTGAAATTGTGTCGCCAAACGGTCATGTGAGCATCAAAACCATTTAATCCAGAAGTTGTGCAACCCGTCCGGCCCAGGACTTTTCCAGTTCTGTGCCGTACGAATCGCACAACTAACGTCTACGGGGTCTATTAAAATAGACCCTATGGGTTCGATGGACTCACATTCCCGTTCGACAACACGCATCCAATCACCCTCGGTGTGCTCGACGGGCACCGACCAGATGCCGCGCCAGAAATTAGTCATGGCGCTAGCATCCGGTAGTTGTCCGTCGCTCACACATTGCTCGGTTCCTTCCCAGTTTCGGTACACCTTCCTTTGATCGCTTTGGAAGATGCGATTTTGCCAATATCTATCCACACGTTCTCTATAGCGGCGAATACGGTTTGCCCACGCATAGACTTTCTGCTTCAGATAGTCAATGCGTTCCGTGACACTAGCCATATATTGCTGGGGCCGAATACCAGTCCCCGCAAAGGCCTGAGTCACGAAACGCATGACTCGAGGGCGATTATTCCCCCGGCTGAAGCAGATCAGCTTTGCTAAGAGAGTCCTGAACGTGCTGATACGCCGCTCGATTCGTACTTGCCACGCGGGCACATCTCTGGCGGGTCGCGGTGCACGGTTAGTGTCCGGAAACTTAACACGTGCAACACGACACGCCGCGATAGCACCGCAGTACAAAATCGAGTGGGTATCAGTTAGATCTTCGCTAGCCCGCAAGTATGGGGCTAGCACAGCGTTCAGGGCTCCCATAAGCGCTAAGTTACGTCTATGAGTAGGCAAACGCGGTAGTCGCGGCCTAGAGTTGAGTGCGAACCTATATTGGCCAATCGCATCCTCCAAAGCCTTCCTCAATTGCTCACTCACCTGGCTAGACACACTCATACCCGTGCAATCGCCTTCATCAACTACGGAATCAGCAAGTGTCGCTAGTGTCGCCGCCGACGTCGGCACTGAAGCCAGTGTCGGGGCTGACGACGCGACATGCAAGTCCCGCGTCGACGCAGGCGTAGGACGAGCAGACTGCGCCTCCAGGCGGAGCCGATCAAGCAGGGACTGATCCAACAGGTTTAACCGCTGGATTGCCCGCACTTGATCCGATAGTCGCTGGGCAGAGACGGTGACGGTCGGTTCAAGGGTCTGGAACAAAGACAGCATCCTAGCACGGTACGCCGTCAGGTTAGTTCCCCCCTCTGTAGCCCCATAATAGGCGCGCATGCAGTTCTCATTATTGGTCTGAGACCATCGCATGCGACACACTACACCACCGGCAGCGAGAGCCGGGCGCGAGGCAGGTAGCCCCGCAGGCCCCAGGCGTGCCGGCAGCGGAGGACGTCCCCGACGCGCAGGTGGTGGTGGCGCCGGTGTCCGTGGCCCGCTCACATCACTGTTGTTCGACGAGACGCTCGACTCACGGGGGGTGACGAACACGTCATCCCCCGACGAAGTGCTCGGAGAAGACGGAGCGGGTGGTGGTGGTGGTCGTGGGTTATCATATCCCGCTTGTTGTGCACGCTTTGATCGTGTAATCATTGTATATTTTCATGACTTTCTTCTTCATTCTTGAAATTTTCTTGAACGCAATTGACATCCAACTGTCAAGCGAATTATCCAAACAAATAAACCCAAAATAGGCCAATATTTTTTGTAAAAACCAAATAAAAATATATTGTGGAAATTCAGATATTTTTTCTCGTTTTATTGATATTCAAAAGGATCTTGAATAAACCAAATAATAACTTAAAATGAAATAAAATGATACACACAACAAAAATACGTCTGTCTTTCAGCGGGAGACATCTGTCATCAAAACATTAAATTAAATTAAATAAAATTAATTATTGATTATTTAATTACTTTACTTAAATTAAATTATATTTATTATTATTATAATAAAATCATCTAGATTCTAAGTAATTAACAGAGATAACCCCGAACGGCCGTAGGTATTTCATTACTAGCTTCAAAATGTTCGTGTATACGAAAGGGACGGTACGACTAAACTGCAGAACGTTACATTGGTAGATTTGTGATAAATGTGTTTTGGTTTAAAGGGCAATGTTAAGCGCTACTTAAAATATTATAAACACTGAAGCACTTGATCAACACGTATACGAGCTCATTGTGATTTGTGTGCGCCGGCGTTACCCGAGTCGAAGACTTTCGACGAACTCGAGTCCATCATGAAACAGCATCTCGAACCCCAGCGGTCGGAGATCGCAGAACGACATGTGTTTCGGCAACGGAAGCAAGCGGTGGGGGGGGGGGACACCGTCAGCGAATACCTACAAAGTTTGAAACATCTAGCGAAAACCTGTAACTTCGGGGCTTCGTTGGAGGTCAATTTGAGAGATCAATTCGTGTCGGGTCTCCTCCACGAGGATATGAGATCCAGGCTTTTTGCCGAACGCGAACTGGATTACAAGCGAGCTGTCGAGCTCGCGCTGGCGTTGGAGGCGGCCGATAGGCACGCGGCGACGGCGGCGGCGAGTGGCAGCGCGGGCGCCGGGGGTGGCGCGCCCGCCACCGAGGGCCTGCACCGGGCGGGCACGGCGGCGGCGCGCGGGCCGCGCCGCGCCCAGCAGGCGGCCGCGGCGCAGGGGCCGCCCGCCGGCCCGGCGGCGCCGCGCCGGTCGTGCCCGCGGTGCGGCAAGGACGGCCACGCGGCGACCAAATGCCGATACAAGAACTACTCTTGTGATCGTTGTGGTGATAAAGGGCATTTGAAAGTGATGTGCCGTAAGTACGGTCACGGGTCGGATTCCGCGCGGACAAATAAAGGTCAGTTTTTTTTAGTTGACTCTGATTCCGATGACGACGATATGCACTTTTACAATCTATCGTGTGAATTTGAAGATGACCCGTATTATGTCAATCTGACAGTGGAGAAGCATTCATTACGGTTCGAAGTGGACACTGGTTGCAAATTTTCCGCAATTTCGAAAGCTTGCTATGACAAAAAGTTCCAGTAAGTATTTACCGTTACAAAGGAAAGCGTTGACTCTTGTTTTGGATTGTCGATGATTTTTAATGAAAAGGCCGCTGTAAGTTTTTAATGATCCATTTTTAATTACTTCGATAGCAAGACGACACAGATAGAATGAACATTATTACAGAGAGAAAATAATACAGAAAAACGTCAAAGTGACAAACAAAGAGTGTTAAATCTAATACATACACCCCCGCGCTGACGAAGTCTGAAGCTATACAATTATATTTAGTGAATTCCAAAAATATTTGATCAATCCTGATTGATCAAATATTTTTGGAATTCGATTCTGACGATGTCAGGAGTATCTTCAGTCTTAGTCGAGTTTTGATGTCACTGTCAGTTGTCATGTCAAATGTCAAAGTCAACTGTCAGTTGTTACAATTTTAGGTTATGTTGATTTTATACAAAATAAGTTTGAGATAAATTCAGTAGAGAAATAAACAAAGTTATTTAGAAATTAATGAGAGAAAAAACACTGGAAACAGTAATTACATAAATTATGTGGCGCAATGGCCTTAAATGACTCTTAAGTGCGACAAATAATAATAATTGTTGTGAAGTTTACAAAGAAGTGCAAGTTTATGAAATTAAATGCATTTTTTGCAAGTGAAAAATTAAATGCTAAAGTTTGAAGTTTAAATAATGGAGTTCTTATTTTCTAACACACTTAAAGTAGTATTTAGCTTAAATACCTTTCCCTATAAATTATACACAAATAGGTAAAAGAATAAGTTTGTGAATAGGGCGAGAATATTGTCCCTTCGCAGTTTTCACAATAACAGACCGAGTTAGTTGGTCGTCTTTAGACTTATTTACATTTATAATTCTGCCAACTGGCCAAAAGGAAGGAGGAGTACATTCATCCTTTATTAACACTAAATCTCCTATCTCTAGGTTACGAGATTCTTTGAACCATTTTTGTCTACTCTGAATTTCAGATAAATATGACTTGTAAAATTCTTTCCAAAATTGTTGTTTGATTGAAGTGATTCTTTGCCAAATATTTAGCTTATTGTCTGAAATTTGGAGAAGGCTTGGTTCTGGAATATCTAATAAAGTAGATCCTATAATGAAATGACCTGGACTAAGATAATTTAAATCATCAGGTAAATCTGATATAGCACATAAAGGTCTTGAGTTTAGAATAGACTCAATCTGACACAATATAGTATACAATTGACTGTAAGTCATTTTACAATTACCTAATTTCTTTTTCAGCAATTGTTTAGTTTGTTTTATACATATTTCATACACTCCACCCATGTGGCTAGCGAGTGGAACTGTGAATTTCCAGTTTATGCTGAAACGGTTTGTATAATCCATAATTTGACTGTAAGATGTCTCATTCTTAAACATTTTGTATAGGTCATGTAATTCGTTGCTAGCACAATGAAAATAGCTAGCATTGTCCGAGTAAATTGTGTTACAAACACCTCGACGGGCACAAAATCTTTTTAGACAGGCAATGAACGATTGTGTAGTAGTATCTTCTGATAATTCTATGTGTGTACAGCGTGTAGACATACAGGTAAATATACAAATAAATGAGCGAATGTATTTAGCATTGCGAAGGCTAGATGTCTTCACATAAATAGGTCCGCCAAAATCGATACCGACCTGAAGGTATGGACGTTCTAAATTAACTCTATGATAAGGTAAGTTAGACATTTTTTGTTTACAAGTTTGGCCACGATATCTAGTACAAACTATGCATTTGTAAACTACTTTTTTGACTTCTACTCTTGCATGAATAGGCCAATGGACTAATCTTAAATTTGAAACTGTATTTTGTACGCCTGAATGAAATAAATCAATGTGAAACCTATGAATTATAAGCATTGTAATATGATTCTTGTTAGGTAATATTATAGGAAATTTCTGATTGTATTGAATATTAGCATGTTTAATTCTACCTCCTACTCTTAAAATACCATCAGTATCTGGAGGGGCGTATAAATAGACCCTCCGATGGATGTGATTGCTCACGATTATTAAAAATTAAAAACCTACAATAGGATTATTTAGATGCGATAGATGTCTCGGCAACAAAGCACAAAATTGCTGACTAACCTGCGAATACCCGCTTCCACCTCCTCGTCCTCCAGAGGACAGCTGCTAGGGATACTCTCACGATGAACGTCCTCCAGTCCAGCCCTTGATGGGCCAGATTAGCCGGCCGGCTATTATTATGCAAAATCCGTAAAATTACGATCTTCTGACACCAACACCGCACACACAAACAATCCACTCGCGTGTGGAATTGTATTAAATCCTTTTTTTGTAGGAAAAAACAATGTTTTTATATTATTTAAACGATAAAAAGAAAATTCTGCACAATTTCACGCCAAGTACATATCGAAGTGCAGCGATAGCGAAAACACATGGCGTCGGTAAGTCTGTCCGCCAATCACAATGCGATTGCTTCTGTCACGTGATGCATAATATTTCTTCTAAGGCTCAGTAGCGAGCGAGTTTGCATCGCATCCGTGAACAACCAGCGCCATCTCACAAGAGTCCTCGCAGGCATCCACGGCATCACAGGTGAAGCAGACAAGCCTGCACCCTATCACCAAAGACATCTAAAGCGCGGTTTATTTAAATTACTATTAAGAGTAAAATTATTATAAGGGGAAATATCTAAGGTGAAATTGCGCTCCACCATGCACCCCGCCTTGGAAGGTCTTTAGAACTTTCAAAATAAAAGGACTTCCTAACTGGTCAGAATACATAGCGAAGTTAAACAAATATGCTAGTAAATTAATAAGGCATGATGCCACTTAACTAGGTACCTACTATAACTAATATTACTACTATACGATTGTAAGTAAGTAATGTTATTATTGCGTAGGGATGGGATATAATTTAGTAACAGCGCGTTTGTAAACTCCAAATTGGGTTTTCACCATTACCACACGGACGGTGTTATTCGAGCCCTTGAAAACTTCGGTGATCATTCCTAGAGGCCAGTGCAACGGAGCAGTATTCTCCTGCTCTACTAGAACTATAGTTCCTACCACAACCGGTTTGTCAGGAGTAGCCCATTTCTGTCTAACTTGCAACGTATGCAAATACTCTAGATGCCATTTTTTCCAGAAGGATTGAACCATACTATCCAGCAATCTTTTGCGCTCTAGCAAGGTTACACGCTGTTCGGACATGTCGGCTGCAGGTAAGTATTGCAATGGAGTAGACATCAGAAAATGTGCAGGAGTTAACACCTCTGGGTGCGGATCTGAAGACAGCACACACAGGGGGCGAGAGTTCAGAATGCACTCTATTTGAGTCAAAACAGTTTGGAGTTCTTCATAGGTGAGAAGTTGACTTCCAATCACTCTATATAAGTGCGTCTTCATGCTCTTTATATTCCCTTCCCAAATCCCTCCAAAATTTGGAGCCCGTGGTGGAATCATCTTCCACTCGATGCGTCGGGATAGCAGCTCATTTGAGAGTGACGATTTAAAATTAGAGCTCTGCAGAAAACTGTAGAGCTCATCTAACTGCGCTTTCGCGCCAACGTATGTTGTAGCGTTGTCTGAATAGAGACATGAAACTGGTCCACGACGGGAAATAAACCGTTTGAACGCTGCCAAGAAAGTTTCAGAAGTCAAATCTGAAACTAATTCTATATGTAGAGCACGTGTCTGCATACAGATGAATAAAGCGACCCATGCTTTCTGAGAATGTTGACCTCTACGTCGCGAAAGCGTCACGCGGATCGGTTCTGCGTAGTCTAAACCCGTATGAGAGAAGACTCTACATTCAGAGACACGACACTCAGGGAGGTCGGCCATTAACGGCACCGGGTGCGTCGGATTTGCCTTGAAACAAGCATTGCATTTCCGTATTTTAGATCTAATGACCGTTCTGGCATCCAATATCCAATAGCGTTGTCGTATTAGGGACATGAGCAGTGCGGGTCCAGTGTGACAGTTCATAACATGTTGATGTTGGATTATCAAGTCAACAATGTGTTCGCGTTTAGGGAGAAGAACAGGATGCTTCACTTCATAGGGAAGGTCTGCTCGCGAAAGTCTCCCTCCAATCCGCAGTATACCTTCTTCGTCCAGGAAGACTGCTAAATTTTGCAATTTCTTCGGGAGTAACTTTCCAGCTTTTAAAAGCCTTATGTCTTCAGCGAAATGGTCAGCTTGGACAGCACGCAGCAAGGCTTTCTCTGCTGCTACCAATCCTGATACAGACCGAGGTTCAACCATTAACTTCGGTCGCGCGAATTTGAGCACATAGGCGATGATGCGGAGCAATTTATCCCAGGAAGAAATCCTTTGTGCTAGCGCGCACAGCAGCGGTGGCTCTACGTGCGTAGTAACAGTCATCACATTAGCTTTGTGCTCAGGAAGCTCATTGCTGTCAACGGGACTGAATGGCTTTATCGGCCATTGCTCAGGTGCACAGTGGATCCATGGAGGACCATTCCACCATAAATCGTGAGACAATAGTTGCGATGGGAGCATGCCTCGTGAAAGACAGTCACTGGGATTTATCGCACCAGCCACGTGATAGAAATGCTGGGCAGCCAAATTTTCCTGACACTGCGCGACGCGGTTGCTCACAAAGATTGACCAACGGTGTGGCGATGAATGTATCCACGAGAGAGCGATTGTAGAGTCCGAAAACGCATATATTCCAGCGATCGGAATGCGCGGTGCGTACGTATCACGCACCGTTTTAACTAATTTTGCCATAAGTAGGGCGGCGCACAATTCAAGGCGAGCGAGCGTTGTAATTTTGGTCGGCGAGACCTTTGATTTAGCACAGAGGAGGCGAGTTTGAATGCCAGACGGGTACGTGCAATGAGCGTATACGACGCATCCCATACCATTCATGCTGGCATCGCAGAAAGCTACAAGGCGCAGTTCGCAATCGATTTCAACACCCACATGTCGCGGAATCTGTAACGTTTCAAGCAGATTTAACTCTTGCGTGAGTGCGGCAAAGCGAGTGCGTATATTTTCCGGTGCGATAGCATCCCAGTCAAAATTGGCTAACCACAGCTCCTTAATCAACAGTTTAGCGTAGAGTATTACCGGTGCGACCAATCCGAGAATGTCGAACAACCGTGCAACTACCGACAATATGTTCCTCTTTGTGCACTTCTCAGTTATCGCGGCAGATGTGAAGAAGAAATGATCTTCACAAGGTTCCCAGGAAAGGCCTAAAACCTTGGAGACATCACTGACTTCAAACTCTAGCGACTTGCGGTGTGAGTCGGGTAGACTCTCCAGAAGAGACGGAGAGTTGCTCGACCATTTCACTAAGTCAAAGTCACCCGCTTTGAAAAGTTTTATCAAATCTTGCGCTAGCTTCATGGCAGTTTCTTCATCATGAACTGAATGAACTAAATCGTCCATATACAGGCTGCTTTCAGCTACCTTAGCGGCGTCAGGGTAATGCGGACTCATGTCTAAAGCCAGCTGTCGCACAGTGCGCATAGCTATGTATGGGCTTGATTTGAGACCGAACGGTTGCCTATTGAAGGCAAAAGTGCGAACTTCTTCGGATTCATTAAACCGAAATAAAATGCGTAGGTATTTACGCTGGTCAACTGGTACACCAATGCGTAAATAATGTTGTTTTATGTCAGCGTTCATAGCGATCGGGAATAATCTAAAGTCTAGAAGCAATAGAAACAAATCAGCTTGCAGATTGGGGCCGATGTGTAGTACATCATTGAGCGAAAGCCCAGTATGTGTTTTCGCACTTGCGTCTAACACGATCCGCGGCATCGGTTTGTCAGGCCGAACCACGGCGTGATGTGGTATGTAATAACCATTAGCAGACAGCTCACATGCGCCCACAGGACTGAGGTACCCGTTATCAATGTATTCTTGAATCACCTTATTATAATTTTCGCGTAAAATTGGTGCTTGGCGAAATTTACGCTCGAGCGTTACGAAGCGGCGGTAAGCGGCAGCATGTGAATTGCCTAACTCTGAAGGATCTCTACGAAATGGCAAAGATACTGTATAGCGGCCTAAATCATCACGAGTTACGCTGGACGTAAAAATATTCTCACATTCTGTCTCCTCAGGCGAAAGAAACCGCTTCGTAGGCACTTCTTCGAGCTCCCAGAACTTCTGAACTAACTCGTTCAATGCCAACGCTGAGAAGGTTGTAGCAGGTGCTATATCCTTACGTGGGTAATCACCCATTAAAATCCAGCCAAGCGTCGTAGATAATGCGGGAGGAGCTTGCGGACTACACTCAACCTTCTTTCCTAAATATATGTACGGAAAGAGTTGTGCTCCTAATATAATATCTATGTCCCCAGGTATATTCCAGCTTAAATCAGCGAGCGGAAGTTCGGCAAAAACACTTCTGTCACACTCAACATATTGAGTGGGCAACTGCTCCGAAATACATTCAACCACAAGCGCGTAGATTGTATACTTCTGCTCTGAGTAGACGCGCGATTGGATCTCGACATAAACGTAGCCAATAATCGGACGTGAGGCTGCACCAACACCTTTAACGAATGAGTTATGTAGTGGTGTTATCGGTAAATTTAACTTCCGGCAACAATCAGTGGTAATCAGATTATTTTGTGATCCGTTGTCGATCAAACATCTCACTATTGATGACGTCACACTACCTTTAGGGCGGGCATACACTTGTGCTGTAGATAACAGAATCGTAGAATTCGATTTCGTTCCAGCTGAGAGTAGCACTGCGGCATTATGGGCCGAAGGCAGCGACGGCGGCGGCAAACTAGCACTATTATCAGTATGTAATGTTAGCGGCATTCCAATATAGTCACTATGGCTATAACAACACGGTTGAGAATGCGTAGCGGCTTCGGAAGCGAGCGCAGGCGTGAGAATGCACGGCGACGGCGAGCGGTAATTCGAGTCCTGGCACGGCGCGGGAGCGGAGGACGGCAACAAGTGCGCGTCAGTATGTATCATAGCGGTATGCGAATAACTATTATTCTTCTCACCCTTATCCTTACCAAAACAAAGTAAACTGTGGTGGCGTCTCCCACACGAATCGCAAACGGAAGTAGAATTGCACTTAGGAAGGTTATGTACTGTACTAAGGCAGTTTACACATCCAAATTTTGATTTAATAAATTGATACCTACTATGTGCATCACGTTTTTTAAATTGTGCGCAATTATAAAGCTGCACGTGATCGCTACTACCACACAAGGAGCATACATTGCGTTGCATAGGAGAAGCTGGCGTAGGCGATGGCGGTGTAACAACAAGTGTTTGAGTATTAGACTCCGTCGCAACAAAGGACTTGTAGGTAGGACCACGCGTATCACGAGCAGACGTACTGGCGGCCGTTTTGTTCGAAGTGTTAGGTCTCGAACGTTCCAAAATCTTCACCTGGGAGGCTATTCTCAAGAGGTGAGATGCCATCTCATCTCGAAAAAAATCTCTATCTTCGACTTTTCTTATTTTCTACTCTATGGTTCGACATATTTACGATTGCTGGCGCACGAGATACATCGAGTTGTCGGTGGTTATGAGATGAGATGCAATCTCATCTCGTAAAAACACTATATTTTCGAGTTTTCTCATTCTCAACTCTATGGTTCAACATATTTACGATTCCTAGCGCACGAGATACAACGAGTGGTCGGTGGCAGTCGAGAAGCCAATGAGATGCGTGTCGCGGCTTTCAAGCTTCGATTTGTTGCCGTTTATTGCTATTTTTATTGACATTAGGCTAGAGTCCGCTTCTAAGCGAGTGATTAGTCTACTTTTTTGAGTCGCCGTTGGATATACTCGTTTTTTGGATCCATTAAAATTACAAAGAAACATTTTTTTTGCCATATATATTTTTTTTCTTTCTTTCTTTTTTAATCTGTGGGGGACTGTCGGTAATAAAAAGCGGGCGAAGCGGGCGGCCATCTTGTGACGTCACATTGTACAAAATTACAAAATCAATTACAAAATAAATAAAACGTCGTGTGATAAAACTTTCGCGGTTTGCTGAGAAAAATCACATAATTTCTATAGTGCCTGCTTTCACGAAATGAAGTCAGGCTATACAAAAGCTGATAGTGCAAGTCTGCCAAAAGTAGACTCATTGAAGGGTGCAATTCCATATAATCCTGCCTTTTGCTCTGCCGAGTTTCGGAATGCAAAAACTTCCGTGTAAGTACAAAATAACCGAAATAAACAAAGTATTCTTGTGTAATTTATTTGTAAAAGTCGATATGTATAATTCTTCCTTCAAATAGTCAACATTTTATGAAATGATTTTAACTAGGTTATATTTATAATTTCAGATCTTCGCGACAGTCGTACGGTGATGACGCTAAAGAGGAAGGCAAATTTGTGTGAAATAAAACGTAAAATTTGTCCAGAACATAAGGTCCGTCAACAGTCATACTCAGTCTTCGATGAAAAGGAAGGAATAGTACAAAGTGTCCAGTTTGCTGACTGCCCTGCCTCCAAAGGTGTTGCAAACATGCAGTGGCTTTCTTAATGTGGACTCACAGAAGAAGTGAGGAACCATCTTGCAATGCCACCGAATGTTACTGTCTCAAGTGGCAGCACTCTAAAGTACATGAAAATCAAAGAAATGCGTAACAATAGAGGTTCTTTAAGTACCCAACACGATGACAATGTCTTGTGCGACTTTTTACAAGAAAGTAAAACAAGAAAATTGCTGAATTGTCAAATTTTAAAACATCAACCTGATTATGAAGATGATGTGTTTCAGTTGCTCTCATTGCACTATTTGAGTTACAAATTTAATTCTGAAAATGACTGATCAGTTTATAAACAAAATTCATCCAGTGTTTACTGAAAAGAATGTTGGTGATGCAGAAAGGCTAACATGTGAACAGCATGGAGGAGCTTCGCTATGCAAGAATAACAAATACAAATAAAGCTAGTCACATCGAAAGCTTTCCATGTGACTCGCTGTAAAACATCAGATGGCTCATTAATCGGAACATTAATGGGTGGAAAAGTGCCTGACATTGAGTGGAGTTGCTATGAAAAGGGGCCGAAAATTAGAAGACCTTGTAAAAGAACAATTAAAACTACAACTTGGTGAAATTTCTCAGTGTGGCCTGTTTATATAATAAAAGTATCCTATGATAGCAGCATCACCTGATGGGGCTTTAAATAGTGATACTGTTATAGAAACAAAATGTCCAGTGAATAAAAAACTTAAGAAAAATATGTTTCGGACAGCAAAGCCACCGCTAAGTACTTCACACAAGTGCAACTGCAGATGCGCTTAACTAAATTAAACCCATAGAATATGATTCTAACTATGTAAAAGATTTACTATGTAAAAGATTTACTCTGTAAATTAGAATTTCTTTGGAAGGAAAATGTTTATCTATTAGTACCAAATAAAAGAATTAAACCTAAGCAAATCAAGTATTTTTAATTATAGCATCCTGTAGGTTTATCAGTGCACATGCAATAATAACACATTCATTCAAGTATTTTATCACTTTCTAATTGACTACAGAATGATAACATAGAGAATTCTCGCAAACGTCATATAACTCTCAATATGAATCCTTAAACTCACTTGTGCACTATTTTGTTTTGTGTAGATTACATCCTGTTTTGTCAATTTAGAGTTAGATGCGACACTTCGGGGTGTCACTAAATTAATTTATCTTTGCAGTAAGAGTTCTATATTTAAATCCTCTACCTGCAAGTATAGACACCATCCATCCATCCATTATCAGCCAGAAGACGTCCACTACTGGACAAAGGCCTCTCCCTTAATAGGGAGGGTTGCCATAATTCCCACACTTCGCAGGCGGCTTGGGGATCGCAGTGTTTCCACCGTCAACTGAGGATGCTGCTGCCCATCCTCCGGTGGTTCTGGATGCAGTTTTAGGACATCCCCTTGTCCCGATCAGATCAGGGCCAGGTCAGGTGTGTAGTATAGACATACCTGGTTTTAAACAATCGAAACAGCTGCAGTTCTGTACTAACAAGGCATCAGTGGTTCCGCTGTATCCAGGTGAAATATAATTGATAATAGCATCTGGGGTGCTACTGATTAAGTATTTGGCAGTATTAGCTTTTTAATATTCTAACCATGTTAAAGCCTGCTCTACAGATTTTGATGGTTTTTGTATTTCTATTTCGAGACAATCAATGATAAGTACAATAGATATAATGGTACTTATGTCTAAATGCAATAGGTAAGTTTCGTTTTAGTGATCTTTTATTTTATTTTATTATAAATTAATACAATACACTTGCAATAAGAGCTACAGATTTCATGAATATTTTACTGGCATAAGACAGCAACAAGCCAAATTGATCTCTGAGCTCAGAAAATGGTGTATTTAGTCTTTTTAAACGTAATAATATGTGTTCATCGGGTAGCTTTGTATGGTTTTAAGGGTATATAACGTCTTAAAAAATAACAATCCAACGGAATATCTATATAATATCTTGGATTATTCTTGATTAATCATACAGTATTTTCAATTGACATTCGGCATAGATATTCAGATTTAATTTTCCTTTTTATTTCACATAATTCAAAAATCAAAATCAAAATCAAAACACGTTTATTTTCAGACACAGAGATCCATATTAGTACAAATTACAAATTATTATTATATTAGAAATTAATTAATTATATTCTTAAAATTAAATTAAATTATTATCATTATTAGATTCAATTAATATATTTTCAATTATTATGTTTTGTGATCTAATTAATAATTATAATTTCAAATATCTGCTTTATTTTATTAAGACCCTAATGTGATGGAGCAGAATGGGGCAGTCAAACTTATCCGTTATAGCTCTCAGAATACTGTTGCCGCTCGCACGCGTTCTGCATAGTAGGGAGGCAACTTTCTTGCGCATGATAGCAGCGAAGCCATCAGTGCGCGCTTCCGCAAACATGGAAGACGCGCTGCAAAACCGCGGAAGCCGCATCAGCACTCTGAAAGCGTTGTTATACTGAACACGCAGAGCGTCGAAGGATTTTCTAGTATATGCTGTCCACAAGCTGCCGCCGTAGAAGGATTGGCAATAAGCTTTAAAAAGTGTAATCTTGGCCTCATTTGAGCAAGAAGAGAATCTTCTGGACAGCATATTAGCTCTCACCGTCAACGCTCTGCGTTCCCTGTCCATGTCTGCCTCATCACAGAGATCTTCGCAGACAATATGACCCAAATACCTAAACTGTGTAACTCTGCTGAGAGGAAAGCCATTAAGCAATAAAGGAGGTACATAGCCAGGTCGTTTACCGTTCCTCGAGAACACCATATACTCACTTTTTTTAACATTATAACGTAGGCCATGACTTATGGCGTACGTTTCACAAAATTTCAAGAGTTTTCTGAGAGAGCTGACAGAGGGCGCCAACAGCACCATGTCATCCGCATAGCTAAGATTATTGACATAGATACCGTCAATCGAACAGCCTGTTTCCATGCTGCTGAGGCCCTCTATCAGCTCGTTCACATACAGGTTGAAGAGCCTCGGAGAGCTCACCCCCCCCTTGCCTCACACCGCACTCCAACCTGTATGCGTTAGAAAACTCTCCTGCCCACTTTACACAATTTATCTGATTGTTGTACCAATACTCAAACACAGAACACGTTTCCTCAGGCAAACTGGTGTTCCGCAACTTTGACCAAAGCACACCGTAAGACACCGTGTCAAAAGCTTTCGATAAATCGAGAAAACAAGCATAAACAGGTGTGTTTCTTTTGACATAGTACTTTACAGTGTGCTTTAGGCTCAGTATTGCACTCTCCGTAGACAGGCCGGCCCTGAATCCAAACTGTCCGTCGTGTAGCTTTACATGCTTGTCAAGCTGGCTATCCAGTAAACGGTCAAGTACTTTCGCAACGATGGTAGCTAGAGAAATGGGTCTGTAATTACTCTTATCTGCGATATCTCCAGTTCTATTTTTGATGATTGGTACAACAATAGTTTTCATAAGGTCTGACGGGAGATACGAATGCGATATACATAATGAGTAAAACATTGACAAAACCCTCGGCAGATGCACCCCCGCACATCGCAAGTGTTCGACACTAAGACCGTCGTGGCCTGGAGACTTGCCACTTGTAATTTTTTGCAGTACTTTTCTTACCTGCTCGGCAGAAAAACTAACTTTACAGGCAGTGTCCGCGACACTCTTAGTGTCAAACACCTGTGGCATCGACTTTCCTAAGGGAGAGTCCACTTTAAAAGAGTTTTTAAATATGTTAGCTATATCTTTGGAATCAGACAAACCCTCTACGCTCACAGGGAGGCTAGGCTTCAAGTTTAATTTATTTGTACTTTTCCAAAATTTTGAAAAATTTTTTGAAGCCCTGTGCTCTGCAATGATGTCCATTTTGATTTGATCCCTGTGTTTTTGACACCACTTTAATTTATTTTTAAATAGTTTTCTACTCTCACGCATACTATTGTAAACAACACCATTACCTGGCTTCCCATGCCAAAACCAAAGATTTAGTTTATGCCTAGCATCCCTATGAGCAGCACTGACATGCTTGTTCCATCCCAGTATGTAGGACTTGCCCTTTGGTTTCCTCTCAGCAGCCTTATAGGTTATTTCAGCCGCATCTCTCAGAGTATTAACAATGTTACTATACATAGAATCGAGGACATTCCTATGCGTGACGTCAGAGCACATCCTATCACCACAAACACAAAATTCAGAAGGAAAATCCAACTCACGGAGCCTTAGGTTACACAATTCAAAGTACTCCTTAGTTTGTACATTATTACGCTCTCCCCAAATAACTTTATCACATTTAGGATAACACACATTAGACCTAGGTCTTATAATATTTAGATCACAGTACATCACCACAGGATAGTGATCAGACCACAGAACATTATGACATAGTACCTTAATATCTTTCACCGAATCCCAGGCCGCACGCGTCACTATGCAGTGGTCCAACCACCGGCGGGACCCGTGCGCATCACTAACAAATGTATACGCGCCAGAGCTTATACCTAACTTCTCCATATCCGCGCAAAACCATTGTTGTTCCGCACAAAAACTCATCAATTCGTTAGCGAACATCTCCGTCGGATGCGCATTAAAATCACCAAGTACGTACACAGATTCTACTTGCGCACTTTCAATTATAGCACTAATTTCGCTTAAGCAGTCCGTAAATTCCGGAAAATGATCCGCACATTGCCACGGCATGTAAACGCTCATCACGATAAAAGATCTATCACTCAACTCGAACCTAACAGCCGCTATACGTACATTATCACACGCGATTACCGAAACTGACTGGAACTGGTTTTTCCTCCAGAGAAGTCCTACACCTCCGTATAAACGACCTCTTAGCAGGTTTTGAGAAACGTCCATCGAAGATTTCCCGAAGTACTTGAAGAATTCAATTCAGATTGATCGCTGCTAGTTGGTGTCGTTGTAACTAAGGACTGAACTGATGGGGAAGTGTCAGTATTTAACTGTGATTGTTTTGATTGTGATGAACTGTTCGAAGATGACTTGATTGTGATGACTTGATCGTGATGAACTGTTCGAAGATGACACTTCCAGCTTTTCATTAAAGAGTAATTTTCTCCTGATTTTTGTATTTCCATCTGATTCATCTCCAGACTTTATTTTAAAAGGTGATGTTGCAGTAGTTGTAATATAAGTCTTTATAGAAGAAGTATTATTATCCTTAGCTTGACTAGAAGTTTCTACATATTTCCTCCTAATCTTGAATTAATTTATTAGTTGCGTAGGGCATTAATACTTGTGTCACCTGATCTTGAAAATTAGTGCAGTCTTCCTTATAAGTAGCGGACAAAAAATCTGAAAAAAACAATACTTATAACATTACATATAACAGGTATATAGCAAAGATATTCTACTACCTACTTAAGAACTTTACTACAGATGAAACTTATAAACAGATAAACTTAACAAACCTATTTTTAAACCATTGAGCTGATGACTTTTTTACTCACCGCTTGTCATGCCTGATGTTGCTGGCATTTCAGTTTCCTTAGCAAGTATTTCTTGTATTACGTCCATACGTCGTCTTTTGCTTTCGGCTGATCGAGGCTCTGGCGACGCGGTACGTTTTATTGTGTCTGGTCAACATTGAAATTTCGATGGCAAACAATAAACAGTCAGGCTTCATTCTTATTTTGGCGACTGAACCCATCACACGGTATTGGATGTAATTTTCCATATCATTAGGCAACTGTAAAGTGACACAAATATATGGATAAGTATAGGTACTTTTGTCATGTTTTAGATTTTACCTATGTACAAAATGTTAGGTTACGTTTAATTTATTTTTGGTTAGATCAGAAGTAAGTTGATTTCTTTTAAATACTTACATCAAAGTGTTCTTCACAAAATAATATCGCACATTTATCAGACCGGGTCGCGGCGTGCTAATTGTAACCACTGCTTTCGACGTTCAGGACATATAATAGGAAAGTGTATAAACATTTTGTCGGGATATTTAACTGTTGTACTTCTGCACATAGGCACGGCACACGTCCCTGTAGCTTGTCATTTTCACAATTCCAGTAAATAAGCCGCAATCCGCTCAAAATAATTTTAAGTAATGCGTCGATAACTTTATTATTTTTATTAAAATGTGACGTTGATTTGTTTATTTTAAAATTATTTTCCGTAAACTGTCAAATGTCAAATAGTTTTTTTTCACCCGGGCCGGGGGACCATTGACGTTCCTTTTTCCACAAATACTCTGAACTACTGAAGAACGACACTTTATTTATTGATTCCTAGTTATTTACATTTTTCCACTAAAAGACAGTATAATAATAAGAATAAACTAGTTAATTACATTGAACAGTACGATATCTAATGAATCAAGGCTTATAATCAGAAGAATGGGATTTAATTTATACTATATCGATTTCACCGATTTTCCGTAATTAAAGTTGAAAGAAATGGAACGTAATATAACTGAGATGTGTCCATCTCATCCATGAGAATACCAAAAGGTATGTTTTTGTGAGATTTTCATGCGAGATTGAAATCTCGAAATCGACATAAATATCTCATTTTTGAGAATAGGCTCCCTGATCTTGTACGAAGCTTATCAGCTGTTTGGTAGTAGGTATTTCGGTATCTCTTACAGTTAGTTCAAAAGTCTGGATGGTATTAGTGTCCATTTTCCTAAGCGCACACTGGACAAAAATAAAATCTGTCAAGTCCTCGATTTCCAATTGTTTAAGCGCCGATATCGACGAGGAATATTTATTGACTAGCTTTTGCCCGCGGCTTTGCCCGCGTAGTAATGTTGAATACTGGAATTCGGTTAAATCGGGGCCCAACTCAATTGAATCACTAAAATACGTATATTATTGCATTTTAATCCAAACCGCTTGCAAGTCTTTAAGTTTTCTTGAGGATGACCAAATTTGGCATGTCGCGTTTGCAATACTTACTTCAAAACAAAGCCGTCTTGTTGAATTTTAAACAGACAGACAGATGGACATGACAAACTTATAAGAATTCCTCGTATTACTACGGAACCCTAAAAATATCTGCTAATGACGCTATAGTTGCCGGGGCCTTTGACCCGAAAGATTACAATATTTCTTTGTAGACAACGTTTTTGATTTTTTTGTTGGAAGGTGCTAAAATAGCCAGGCTTTCAGGGGAGCTAACTCGCGAGCAAGCCACATAGAACTGACCATGCGAAAAACAGTCCTGCCTTAAATCAATACCAGCGTATTTTAAAGTTTGACTCTGAGCCTTATTGATGGTCATGGCAAAACAAACTTTAAGAGGAAATTGAAGCCCTTTGGAGTCATAAGGTAAGTCACTGGGAATCATGGGAATACGCGGCACAAACACTGTTTCGCCATGGGCACACCCAGTCAAAATGATGGCCTCAACCAGATTACGATGCAGCATTTTTACTTGTAACCTGGTTCCATTACACAATTTGGGTGGTCTTAAATTCCGAAGGAGCATGACGGGTGTACCTTTCTTCAGGATAAGCCTCTGATATGGTAGCCCCGCTGGTCTTAATGAATTTAAAAACTCAACTGGATAGTTTACAGCATCATCATTATTGCATACCGTATCAACAGAGTCAATGAAATGAAATAAGCTTAAGCAGAAAAAGTATGATAACAAAGAACGTAAAAAGATTACCAAAATATCGCAAGAATTACGAAACTTCGATAAAATACAGTGCTGCACTGATCGCTTAGGTAGACTCGGTGTGGGTTGGAGTGGGGCGCGCTCGAGGTACAGCGCGTCATACTCGGGTTTTAACGTATCTGAGCCGACGCGGGATGGACGTTTCGAAAGCGCTGTGCTTGGTGCGTGCACCGGATCAAGTACATGTGTTTAAAATATTTATCTTCTTACGCATAAACACTCGATTAGCTAATCTATATATAAAAAATTTTTTTTAAATGAAAAACTGACCCGTGGCCTTCCAGTTTTGAAATTGTTTGAAAATTCTGAAACATGTTTATATTTATTTTATCTTATCTCTTAAGTCAAAAAACTTAACAGCCTTAAATGAATGGTTTCGGCAAAATGGTATTTTAATGATACATTGAACCCCTTGCGAATTTTTCAAAATCGTTGCTGAGTGTGCGTTTCTCTGCATCAGCCCTTAACACTAATGGTATATCGGCCTACCCTGATTGGGCGATATTCACTACGCTGGCCCAGTGCAGGTTGGCGGATTCACATACACTATCGTATTTCTTTTCCTGAAATATGAAGGTTTCCTCATGATGTTTTCCTTCACCGAAAAGCCAGTGGTATTATCCATGCGTAAGTTTCAAAGAACTAATTGGAACGGGCTCGCCCGGGTTCGAACCCGCGACCCCAAGAATGTGAGTCGAGCTTGATCTCACTGAAGCTACCACAGCTTGAGCTGAGTGTAAGTTTACACCACTCAAAATTTAGTTTAGGCATTTAAAAGTAAGTTAATTTAATATTAAAAATTAAATTAATTTAGCAGCTTAGGCTGTACAGTATCTATAATAATTATGTCCGTCAAACAGTCGTCTGCGTGGACCTACAAAAAAATAGCCTATGTCCGTTTCCGAACCTTATGCTATAACTACCTATCCAAAAATGCAGCTCCACCTGTTCAGCCGACCAATAAATACGCCCATCCCCGTCCCCATTCCCAGCCTCATCCCTATAAGCGCCCCCTTCCCCATCCCCATCCCGATACCAAATGTCATTTTAATATGAACACGCCCATCCCCGTCCACATCCCCGTTCCCTCTCTCATCCCCATCCCGAACCCCATCCCATCCCCACCCCCATCCCGATTTCAACTTTCATCTTAATATGGACACGGCCATCCCCGTTCCCAGCCTCATCCACATCCGCATCCCATCCCCACCTGTCCCCACCAAATCCCCACCCCATCCCCATCCCATCCCCATCCCATCCCCATCCCCACCCATCCCCATCCCCACCCCATCCCCATCCCCATCCCGATACCAATTGTAATCTTAATATTAACATGCCGATCTCCGTCCCGTCTCCGTTCCCAGTATCATCCCCACCCCCACCCCCATCCCCACATCTATCCCCATCCCTATACCAAATTTTATTTTAATATGTACAGCCGTTACAAAGTTAAGGAGAAACAAACGTACTATCACTAAAACTTAGTTTTTTTTTTATACTAACGGGAGCTGATTTTGAAAAAACTGTGACACCCGTATCTTCTTATTTTTATAGTAGAATATGTATACCAAGTTTTGTATCAATCGAACCAGAGAATAAAAAGTTTCATACAAACTTTAACACCCCATTTAACCCCCTTCGGGGTTGATTTTCGAAAAATCCTTTCTTAGTGGGCGTTTACACCCCTCCAAAAACATACCCTCCAAATTTCAAGTCTCTACGTTTAGCGGTTTGGGCTGTACGTTGTCTATATGTCAGTCAGTCAGTCAGTCAGTCAGTCAGTCAGGACATAGCCTTTTATAGTTATAGATAGATAAAAAATGTATCGAGGTTGTTTGCACTATGCGAGCTTGCTTTCAAGTCAAGAATATTATTTAGGTAAAAACTACCTAATGCGCGTTTATCCTGAAATTTCTTAACTAAACTATCCCATAGAATAGTATACGTTTCACCCGACGGTACAATACCGGCGGTGAATCTTATCGCATCATGGGTGAGTTTCCAAATCAAGTGTACACGCTGCGAGTCTGACAGTTGTTCGTTCAAGTGTATATTGGCTTTAAACGACTGGTAGAACAAGTTCCAGTTTTCAGGGCGTCCATCGAAACTGGGAATTACTAATGGTTGCAATTTCACTATTGGCATGGTCGAGTTACTCGCCCCATGTGAACAAACCTTAGAACTCGAAGCAGCGGTAAATTTGTTGCGCGCGCGTTTCACCCTCGCGTACAAATCTTCAAATGATTCTAGACACGAGTAATCAGGAATTGCGTCTGATTTTAATTGTAATTTTATTTTATTAAATTTATCTACCAAAGATTCAAATTTATCGCGTATATCGTCTATTGTTTCTGACTCAGCCAGGAAAGTTTCATTCGATCGCGAAGATGAATCAAAAGAAATTATATTCTTTGACGCGTTATACAAACGATTAATTCGTTGAAATAATAATTCTTTCTTTTGATTCACTAACACCAACATAACCTCCAGATCAGCTTGTTTTTCCGTCATTTTTACACAAATAAATTGTCAACTATACGAAAAAACAAACTGTCGGTAACTGGTTCGTGGGTAATAAACAATAAGAAAATAAGCTATAACTCAGACACGAAGTTAGATTCGAACGAGGTTATTCGAATGTTAAACGATACAAAAGGGTAGTTATGGCGAAATGTGGCGGAAGGCGGAATGTACAATGGCGGAATGGCGAAATTATAATTATGTTATATAAGTATTAAATAAATAATATCGCAGGACATTTTTCACACAGCGCCATCTAGCCCCAAACTAAGCAAAGCTTGTAATATGGAAACTAGATAGCTGATAGAATACTTATATACTTTTTTTTTTTGTAAATACATACTTATAATACATACTACACCCAGACACAGAACAAACATTTATGTTCGTCACATAAATGTTTGCCCTTGGTGGGGATCGAACCCACGCCCTACAGCTCTGAAGGCAGACACACTACCGCTGAGCTATATGGCAGTCTTAAGTATGCGTTATTTAAATTGACAGGTACAATTTAAAGCGTTTATAAAATCTACCAATGAATACGTAGAATTTTATGGCAATGTTTTTACCTACTGAGCGGGAAGTCACCTACCAATGAATTACGCAGGTAACTTTGAGCGTATATGGATTAAGATTTTACCAATAAGTTACGTAAAATCTAGGGCGTATATTGTATGAGATTTTACCAAAATTACGTAAAACTCAGGGCGTAAACTAGCAGAATTTACCAAAATTACGTAAATCTGAACGAAATAAGGGGCGGTATGAAAGATATTCACCAATATTACGTGAATATGTACGAAAAAATATGCAATAAATTCACCAAAATTACGTGAATTTGCAGTTCACTGGATTATCCGGCTCGAAGGACCAAAAAACGGAGGGGCGTATAAATAGACCCTCCGATGGATGTGATTGCTCACGATTATTAAAAATTAAAAACCTACAATAGGATTATTTAGATGCGATAGATGTCTCGGCAACAAAGCACAAAATTGCTGACTAACCTGCGAATACCCGCTTCCACCTCCTCGTCCTCCAGAGGACAGCTGCTAGGGATACTCTCACGATGAACGTCCTCCAGTCCAGCCCTTGATGGGCCAGATTAGCCGGCCGGCTATTATTATGCAAAATCCGTAAAATTACGATCTTCTGACACCAACACCGCACACACAAACAATCCACTCGCGTGTGGAATTGTATTAAATCCTTTTTTTGTAGGAAAAAACAATGTTTTTATATTATTTAAACGATAAAAAGAAAATTCTGCACAATTTCACGCCAAGTACATATCGAAGTGCAGCGATAGCGAAAACACATGGCGTCGGTAAGTCTGTCCGCCAATCACAATGCGATTGCTTCTGTCACGTGATGCATAATATTTCTTCTAAGGCTCAGTAGCGAGCGAGTTTGCATCGCATCCGTGAACAACCAGCGCCATCTCACAAGAGTCCTCGCAGGCATCCACGGCATCACAGGTGAAGCAGACAAGCCTGCACCCTATCACCAAAGACATCTAAAGCGCGGTTTATTTAAATTACTATTAAGAGTAAAATTATTATAAGGGGAAATATCTAAGGTGAAATTGCGCTCCACCCTAAGATGTTTTTACCTGTAGATGAGTTGTCCCCCCCGCCATATTTACTAGACGAAATCAAGGTAATTGCCGTGATCGCTACCAGTCTTTCACTTCCGAATGTCCGGTAATACGCTGCCGCTAATCGTATGTTTTCTAGCAAAAAGATGGTGATATAATGCCTTTCTGTGTATTAAGACACTGCACAATCTACACAGGCACTGTGAGAGACAAAAAAAAATCATTTCACGCGTAAGTACTGTATTTTTAATGGGAAAAAATGAAATTTATTTTATCTGAGGCGACTGTTGTCACTTTGAAATGGATGGCCGAGATATATAGATCGTCTTGTGTGAGAGAGTGAAAGAGAGCCACACCGGCGCGGCGAGAGCGCTCGCTCTGGCCAATCAACTTGTGTAGCTTATTACGCCGTAAGAGAAATTAGATATTTGTCTCTTTCTAACAACAGGTGTGGCGTATAAAGTCGGTCATATTCTTTCCTTTTCTTCACAAAGTGCATAGTAACATGCGTAAGTATATTTATATAGGCAACTTCTAGTCAGTTTTTAAAGCAGTTTTGTTCGACTATAACTACTCTATTTATTTCAACTCTCTGGCTCCACCAGTATCTATGAAAGGTGATAACCTCTTAATAGGGCTAGATGATTTTTTTCGTGGCTCGTGTCATTCGAAGCAGTCGCTGTCTCATTTGTCTCTCATATTAAAATCATAAAACGTTGTAAATAGTGCATAAGCAAGTGTCAAAGTTATATCAAAATACGCGCATTATCTTCAACTATCGTGTGCGTTAATCATTAAGTGGAAAAACGTGAAGTGTGGACAGAAAACACACCATAAACTTGATGTTGTTTTCTAATGGAATATCGAACTACCTTCAATCACTAAATGATTCATAATATTGTGACATTTAGCTGCAGATTACCGGAATTGTATCTTATTTTCGTCAGTTTTGCTAACAGCTAATTGGTCAAAGCTGCACACAGGCAACTTGTAAGCAGTACAGCCGAGTTCGAGTCTCAAGCATTGAAACTCTTTTTGCACTCAAAATTTTTGTTTTGTAAACAACAAAGAATTCTGCAATGAATTGTTCAGCATGTAACAAAAAAATTAACACAAATCGTCAGCTACAATGTATACAGTGTCGCTCCAAGTACCACTCGGAATGCTTGAACTTGAAAAATGATCAGTTTTACGCTCTTTCACCGGAATACTGTTCAAACTGGGTTTGCCCGACTTGCAGCAACGTTACCAAGCGCAACAAAAATGATAACACCCCTGTGCGCCGCGGGCAAATGCCCACTAAGGATGATTCCATGAACATGTCCTACGACTTTGCGGACCAATCCACGCTACAGTCGTCGTCTCTGTCGTGCGCTCCCGCACCTAATGCTGAGAACGTCGTAACCATGGATAAAATTAGTGCCCTCCTAGACAAGAAATTGAATAGCACGCTGTCAGTATTCATGCAGGATTTTCGGCAGGCACTTAAGGAAGACGTTAAGGTACTGGTGCGTAAGGAAATGGAGGGAACAATTCAACATCTTAAGGATGACTTCACTCACACTACTAGCTTTATATGCGACGAACAATCTTCTATGAAACGCGAAATTGCAGAAAAATCACACGTAATTAAGAATTTAGAAGTCGAAATATGTAATTTGCGTAAGGATCAAGGGATATTAAATGGCCGTTTATCTTCAATGGAGAGGATGACTCGTAGCCTTAATATAGAAATTCAAGCTGTACCTGAAAGTAAAAATGAAAATCCTTCAGGACTCTTCAACAACCTCTGCAGGACATTAAATCTAGAAATTGCCCTGGACCAGATCCACTCCTGTCGCAGAGTAGCCAAGATGAACTCCACCTCGGACAGACCAAGAAATTTGCTGGTTACACTAGCCACTCCCCACCTTAGAGACCACGTGCTATCTACCACCTACCGTTATAATAAGTCTCATAAAGATGATCTACTTAACACCTCGCATATTGGCCTTACCTGTAATAAACAAAGAATATACGTGACTGAACACTTATCTCCCGAATGCAAGGAACTCCACGCCGCAGCAAGAAAAGCTGCCAATTCGTTTGGGTAAAATATGGTCGTGTCTACCTACGAAAAGACGAGGGAACAAGCTGCATTTTAGTGAAAAACCAAGACGTGTTAAATAAATTAGCTTAACTCATTTTTATCATCATATCTTTCTTTTTTATTTCTCAGAATAACTTTTCAGTTGTTTGCTTAAATTACTAATGTTATTATACTATCAAAATGTCAACCGTTTGAGATCTAAAACTGATGATGTTTTTCTTAATGTTATAAATAGCGACTATGACATTATATGTCTTACTGAAACTAACCTCAACGACACTGTTTTTGACGCTGAGCTGTTTGATGGCCGTTATAATGTTATAAGGCGCGACAGGTATACGACAGATGTATGCAAGAAGGACGGTGGCGGTGTACTTATTGCTATAAAAAAAGATATCACCTTTGTCCGCCAAACTTCTTGGGAGTCTAAGCTAGAAGACATTTGGATAACTATAATACCTATGTGTAAAAATTCAAAATCTATTAATTTATGTCTATGTTATCTGCCGCCACATCTATCGAATGACTGGATGCGAGAATTTTACAACAACTTTCAAAATAATATTCTGAAAGCTCGTGACCACGACGAATATCTTTGCATCGGCGATTTCAATACCCCGCACATTTGTTGGTCCAAATCCGTCGATTCTCTGAAGATGCTTCCTAGCAATCCCCGTGGCGAAAGAGCTGAGATGCTTATTGATCATATGACCGTCTGTGACCTCTCTCAGTTTAATAATATACCTAATAGGTATGATCGATTTTTGGACCTCATTCTGTCCACGTCTAATTCGTTACAGGTTTGCAGTTCTGAGCCACTCAGTAAACTCGACAGATATCACCCTTCACTTACTCTAAACATCAGCTCTATGGCCAATATTAATAAACCTCTTAAATCTCTTAAGCCTAGTAAAGTAAAACGACTAAACTTTAACAAAAGTGACTAATTGAGCATAAGAGATGATTTGGAGTCGGTTGCCTGGCAGGAGATATTACGCTACAATGATATAGATATTATGACTAGTAAATTTTATGAATAATTCAATGAAATACTTGCCAGACATACACCTTCCACCAAGCCATTTACTGACAATTCTCCTTTCTGGTTTTCGCCAGCCTTGAAGCGTAGTCTCAAGGAAAAATTGAAATATCATCGCCGTTATCAAAAATTTAAAAATCCACGTGACTACGATACATTCTCTATGTTACGTCTTAGATGCAAAAAGCTTATTGACCGTGACTACAACAAATATATTATTTCTGTAGAGTCATGCGTACAAGGTAATAACATCAAACACTTTTGGAGATATGTCAATAGCAAAAAGGGTACCGATTCTATACCTATAACGATAAAGTATGGCGATCGAATATCTTCAGAGCAGCGAGAAATATGCGAGCTTTTTTCCAATTATTTTAATTCTGTGTTCGTGCCGGCTGATTCTTCTGTAAGTTATAATTCTACCCAAACGGAAACAGCTCATGTCTTGAGTGGCGTCGTAATCACTCGCGCAGATATTCTTCGAATAATATCTAAGCTTGATGTCAACAAGGGAGCCGGACCAGATGGCATACCTCCACGAGTTGTTAAAAATTGCGGTAAAGAGTTATGCACGCCACTTTTAATATTATTCAACGCGTCACTTCAAAAAGGTGTTTTTCCCACCCTATGGAAAACTGCTCACATTGTTCCCATATTTAAGTCCGGTGACCGATCATGTTGCGAAAATTATCGCCCAATTAGCATTTTATCGTGCCTGGCCAAGCTTCTTGAATCTGTAGTCTATGACGCTCTTTACCACCATATTTTTCCACTTTTATCACCTAGACAACACGGCTTTATCCGTAATCGATCCACCACATCGAACCTATTGGACTATAAAAATTATTTATGTAACGCCTTTTCTAAGAGAATTCAGGTTGATTGTGTCTACACGGACTTTGCTAAAGCCTTTGATAAAGTTAGTCATAAGATACTTACTACTAAACTGGCAGCACATTATGGTATACACGGTACACTGCTACGATGGATTGAATCTTATTTGACAAGACGCAATCAACTGGTTGCAATCAAGGGTTTTCTCTCGTCTCCAGCCGAAATAAGTTCTGGAGTGCCCCAAGGTTCTCATCTCGGGCCACTGCTCTTCATTGCTTTTATCAATGATTTAATAGATAATCTTCACAGTCCATGTTTGTTATACGCAGATGATCTCAAAATTTATACCGTGATAGAAAACACAAATGATTCGATAAAACTTCAATCTGATTTGCTTGCAATTGATAAGTGGTGTCAAGACAACCTTATGTTTTTAAATGTCAAAAAGTGTCATGTCATTTCATTTACTACTAAATTTAATAAAATATGTTATGCTTACAGGCTTAAAAACCAACTCCTTGAGAGAAGAGCGGTGGTCAAGGACCTTGGTGTACTATTTGATGAAAAACTTACGTTTCGAGAGCACTACGAATATATTATTAATAGAGGCAACCAATTATTAGGATTCATCTCTCGTATAACAAAAAGCTTTAAGAACCCATATTTTCTGTTAAATCTTTATACTACACTCATCCGCAGCATTCTCGAATATAATTCGGTAATTTGGTCGCCTTATTACAATGTTCACAGTAAACGAATCGAACGCGTACAATCTAAATACCTAAATATACTGAGCTACAGGCTAGGTCTCAGTCGCCAACTTCGATCATACTCCAAAAGATTAGCTAAATTTAAGTTATTATCACTTGAGACGCGTCGCAAATACGTGGACTTTATTTGCTTATTCAAAATTATACACTCGCAGATTGATTCTTCTTCTCTTCTTTCTAATATAAACTTTAATACCAAACCAAAATCTCGCTACCCCCACACAGGAATCTTTTCGCTTAAGGTATATACAAACAACACCTCTTTATATAACCCTCTGGTCAGAATGTGTCGCCAATACAACGATATCCTAGTGGACCATCATAGTTCGATAGATATATTTAACTTTAAACTAACTAAATTTAAACGTGATATCTTGGCCGTTTTGGTAAAACAGAAACAGCATCGATGAGTTGCTTGTTAACAACTACTTTTTATTCTTTTTAGCATGTCACCTGTCCTAACCGCAATCCTTTAAATGTAGCTACTTTTGTTTGAGTTTAATTCTATTAATTCTTTCTTGAAGTGAAAGGCTTGAACGATTTTGATGATAAATTGATGACTGTATTTTAATTCTTCAGGTGTGAGAGGACCTGATAATTTAGAATGTTTCTTTAGATTGTTACCAAATCTATAACACAGTGCTATAGTGTTTTGTAATTTCTGAAAGCTTGAAAATCTTTGAAATAGGTTCATAAAGTAATCTATATCTTCATTATTATAAAATAATGAGACTAGGTTAGCTTTATGTGTGTGAATTTGTTGAATATGAAAGGATTCTAATTGTATATCTGTAGTATCAGATGTGTCACTAGAATGAGGCCACTCATTTGTTGGTGATAATAAATATGTAGGGCCGTGCCACCATAATGAGAAGTTTTGTAAATCTTTAGGCTGTACGCCGTGTGTTAGCAGATCAGCTGCATTGTCATAAGTCCTAGTATGATTCCAAGAAACTGAATCAGTATTTTGTAGTATCTGTGTTATTCTATTTGCTACATAAACTTCCCATTTCTTATAAGGGGATCTTAACCAGTTTAAAACAATAGTAGAATCAGTATAGCAATACACAAAATCAATTTTTATTGCAATCTAAAGCGCAGGTTTAGTTTTTTGCATTAACTTAGAAAGTAATACTGCAGCACTGAGTTCCAATCTAGGAATGGAGACTGTTTTCAGAGGAGCTACTCTGGTTTTGCTTATTAGCAAGTTAGAAGTAGGTTGTTGGTTAGGATATTCTGCTACTATATAAATACAGCATCCATATGCTACAAGCGAGGCATCACTATAGCCTACTAGGTAAGCTTTACTAGGTACATTCGAGAAACAATGTCTAGGTATAGTAATATCACTTAATAAGTGCAGACTATTATAAATTAATAACCATTCTGATAGTAAATGATCAGGGAGTGGAGAATCCCAAGTTAAGTTGGTTTCTTTCCAGATTTGTCGCATGAAAAGTTTAAAAGTAATCGAAACTACTGCAAGATAACCGACTGGATCATAAATCTTAGCAATAATTGATAAAACTGTTCTTTTAGTAAACTGTAATGTTTGTTGTTGAGAAGGAATATTAACCTTGAATACATCAGCTACTGGATCCCATTTGAGACCAAGTGTACTTGTTTGATCACCAATAACTAGGCTATTTGGTGAATGTTTATCTTTAGATTGAATAACACTTTGCAAGATTTGTGGATTATTAGCTGACCATTTATGTAGTTGAAAACCACCTCTTTGGAACAAGGAGGTTAATTGTTTGCATATTTCTATAGCTTCTGTTAGTGTATTTGCACCACAGTGCACGTCATCCATAAATGTTTGGTAATGAATGCATTTTGCAGCAAGTGGATAGACATGTCCATCTTGTTTTGCAAGTTCAAGTAGTGTTCTAAATGCTAGATAAGGAGCAGATCTAGTTCCATATGTAACTGTGTTTAGTCTAATGACTCGAAGTACATCATCAGGTGTTTCCCTCCACAATATACATTGTAGATTGCAATGTTCTTCGGTCACATTGATGTTTCTAAACATCTTAACTATGTCACAAGACAGTACATACTTATAAGTCCTAAGTCTTATAATAATATCAACAATATCAGTATAAATGTTAGGTCCTTCATGTAAGACCTGGTTGAGAGACACTGATGTAGATGATTGACTGCTTCCATTGAATACAACGCGAAGCTTGGTTGAGACACTTTGTGGCTTAATGACTGCATGATGAGGCAGAAAGAACTGTTTAAGTTTAACTGGTGTGTCTAGAGAATAGGGTACATATAAAGCATGTCCTAGTTTTAAATACTCATTAATGAAGTCTGAATATTGTTTATGAAGTAGAGGATTGTTGAGAAATCTCTTTTCTAATGTCATAAAACACTTTTGTGCGATGCTGTAGGATTGACCTAGCTGATCTATCTTATCTTCTATAATTGGAAGGTGTACTGTAAAGCGACCTTTTGGTTCTTCTCTAGTAGTAGTACTTTTGTACAACTCTTCGCAATAGGTGTGTTCTGGTGTGCAAATTGGGGAAGATATGATTTCTTCTTGCTCCCAAAAGCGTTGTAATAATTGATCACAAGATTGTTCACAACTAATGTGAGCCGATATGACTGTTTGTTTTGATTCAGATTGACAGTGTTCTGCCTGAATCGATACATGTGTGTTTTGTAAGAGGACTGTATCATTAAATAAAGCTTGTGTGGATAATTCTATATCGCCTGTTACTACCCAGCCAAACACAGTGTTTATGAGCGTGGGTTGGTTGTTACCTAACTGTATGGTGCCCTGGAGCAAAAGTGAGTAAAATAATTGACCACCTATGAGTAGGTCTATGTTTTTAGGTACATAGAATAGTGGGTCTGCTAAGTTGCAATGTTTTGGCAATTTGAAATTGCTTAGAGGAATGTATCTTTGAGGTAATTTAGTAGAAATCTGTTCAGTAACTATGCATGAAAGAGTTGCTTCAAATTTGTCACTACGGGATGCTATTTTGACTCTAACCGATCTTGATGAATTTGTAGGCGTTGTACCTATTCCTTGTATGGTATATTTAGTATGTTCAGTGATAGGCAGATGTAGTTTTTGCGCTAAACTGCTTGTCATAAGCGATACTTGACTTCCACTGTCGAGAAGGGCTTTGCATGTAATCCAATTACCATCATTTTGCTGAACTTTAATCAATGCTGTGGATAAATATACCTCACAATGCTTAGTATGTAAGTGCATGACTGATTTTTGCAAGTTATCTTGATTAACACTAGTTTCAGTGGCTTGACTGTCAGAGAGCATTACTGATGAACTTACCTTGTTTGTTGGGTTGACAATAGATGATGATGATGCATCAGAAGCAGTAGGCATAGCAGCAGTAGGGTTGTGTAATGTCCTATGAATGACGTATGATGTTTTAAACCGCAGATTGAACAAACGTTCTTTGAGCATGCATGTTGAAATTTATATGGCCGGAGGCAATTATAACACATTTTTTTTTCCTTTACCATTTCATTGCGCTGCACTGGAGGGCAATTCCGTTAATCAAAGCTGGACCACTTCCCATACGTTTCCGCTACTCGTCCTCTCTGTCGGCGGCCGGCTAACGGCCGTGGTCCGGCCAAGCATACCTTGAGTTTTATAAACGTGCGATGTTAGAAAGCTGGACCTTTTCCGTTGCGCTACCAACGTTTCACCCATACTCTCCCCATCGAAACCATAGACAAACTGCTCAGGTTCACCAACATGACGTCACTCAGAAGCTCCATTTTCGTTTGTTGTTTTTAATAGTGCCTGGCCATGGATACTAGTCCTTCAGCCGAATACATTTTTCTTCATCGATGTTGCCAATCATGTTTGGTTGTTAATCGTATCATAAAAATCGTGAAATAACTATTACTGAAGTCGGTGCCACCTATCTTTATACATTACAGCGTAATAAGATAGTCTATTACAGTTATGAATAATTTTATTGTACATCATCATCATCATCAGCAGATTTCAATATTGGCACCATAGTAAAAGTTGTTTGTTTTGATGTACAGAATATGCCCTTCAAATGATGCTAACTGATTAGAACTAATCCTGTATATCGGTGAGTAAAAGAAAAAAATTACATCATCTAGAGGGGTTGCTATAATCTCCACGCTTGGCAGGTGGCTTGGGGATTGCAGAATGCTCACCACCAAGTGGGCTCTGCTGCCCGTCCTCCGTTGGTTCTGGTTGCAGTTTGGGGACATTCATGCATTTGAGGAGGTCGCCGGTAAGTACAAACTTACATAAACATTTTAATATAGGTACTTTTTAATGTAGTAGTTCTATTTCCTATGTAATAGGGTGTAAATAATTGCTAGGTCCTCGTCGTCCTCTTGGTTAACGGTGGTGAGCATTCTGCGATCCCCAAACCACCTGCCAAGCGTGGGGATTATGGCAAACCCCCATATTAAAGGGGAGGCTTTCGTCCAGCAGTGGACAGCTTTTGGCTGTTGATGATGAATTGCTAGGTAACCTGAAATAAAAAAACAAGTATATATACAAGTATAATAGAAAGGCTGGCAGCACAGGATCGACTCGATTTCTAATGACGTTGTCAAATGCTTGACACTGAATGACACCTGGCATGTGCAGAATATAGCGCAAGCGTAGAACTTCCAACCTCCTTGGTGAAGAATGTGTTTCGCGTGGCAGCATAATAGAATGTCAATAATCTGTTTTTGGCGGGAACATGGAAATCATGTCGTTGCAATCTATTTTTTTTATTAAACTTGTGTTTTATCGCGAATTAATGATTAAAAATGGTGGTGTTTTATTCATTGAGTGTTGAATTACATGCACAAGTGTGGGCAAGTGATATAATGTGGTGAAACATGTCTTTTCGTGTTGTTTTCAAAACTCCGTAGAAGCTCATAGTAAACTCACCAGAAAAAAATAACTTGAATATTCATAAACTTGACCCTGGCAGAATGCACAATATGCGATGCCAATAACTAAGACGAAAAAAAAATTACAATCATCATGTCAATAGATACCATGAAGACTTTTGGCGGGAGAGTGCAAAAATTATATCACCCGTCACACACCGTCGCTGCAAGAAGGAGTCTTAAATGAGCCCCAGTGCTCAGGCACACACACAATAGGGAAACCTATAGTTAAACTTAAATGCTATTTTGATTTGGTCTTGCCAACCGTCGTACAGTCACATACAAATGGTTGGCAAGAGTTCCATTGTCAATAGCTTCCCAAAAGATGGGGCATTCAAGGCGCTCTACGTTCGATCTTAGCAACCTTATTGGGCTGCGCTACTTTGTGCCTCCATCATATCTCTGGTCGATCAACCAAGAAGAGGGTGTTTGGGAGGGTCCTGGCCTCGTGGGTATAATATGTGCTTCATAGTGATTTATCACAGGAAGCCAAGAGTAGGTATACATAAGACCATAATATATTTTTTTCACCGTCTTCTCCCTTTACGTCACCCTACATTTTTTATTTATGATGCCTTAATTTTTTCTTAATTTTTGGCATCACACTTTTTGCATTCTGCCAATCTTGAGTAATTGAATCAAAGACATAATAAATATTGGAGTTCTGGGATTTGGGAACCTTAGATTATGTCTTGGAACATTGATTTCCTGCTTGGAAAGAAGGAGCTATGTAAATGTTCCACGTTCACAGAGCACATTTTTCAACTTTTTCCTTTGTTTTTTTGCTTTGTAGTTTGTGCACAGGATACCTTGCTTATGGGAATCAAAAAATATTGAGAAACGATCGGATTGACAATATTTCTTGATAACTCATAGATTTAAAATAAGAATATAGAAACAATCTGATTCATGGTAATTTAACAACGATGGGAACGGATACACACTTTTTTTCATTATTCCTATCCTAGGTCGGAGTTTTACTTCACGACTTTTTCCACGATGTAATCCTCTCCTCCTCAGGAGGAAAGAAGGTCTTAACCAAGACCGATGCTGTACTCCATGCATGAAGACAATTATTCGGATATCCGGTTTGTTATTTGCATAGACAAATATCAACTAGTTATTTGGGTTCTCTAGTTGAAAAGTAAGAAAAATTAGAGTTGGAAAGAGGCATACATAAGTAGCTGTCGGCTCATAATATGAATTATATATTTATTTGGTATTACAATAAAATATGACACTCAAGGATTGTGTAGGTTTCTATCTATCATAGGAACAAGGCTTATTTATACATACAATATCTCCAAAAATCAATTTTCATCACAATACCTTAGAAAAAAAGACATTCCCTTAGAAAGTTTCATCCCCCGTTTCACCCCTGCCAAAAAAATATTGAAAACAGAATTTCCTATTTTAAATTAACTATTCAAATAAAAAAAACACGACTAAAAGTTCAAAAACAAAGCACAAAAGGTTTTACCGATTTTAACCCCTTTAGGGCCCGAATTACAAAAAATATTTTCTTAGTACACCTCTACTCATTAAGACAAATATACCCTCTAAATTTCAAATCTGTATGATCAGCGGTTAAGGCTGAACGTTGTCTGTCAGTCAGACAGTAAGTCTGCTAGTCAGTCAGTAACTGAGTCACTCAGTCGTACAGCCAGGACAGTGATTTTTATAGTATTAGCTTGTGCGTGTGCGTGTTTGTTACCTCAAACACGCTAAAACAGCTGAATGGATTTGGATGAAACTCGGAATAGATTCTTTCCGAGCATAGCATACAGGCTACTTTTAAAAATAAAAATGACGACGTGTAATTTTTTTTACTAGTACTACTTCATCAATGCAATTTTTTATAAAGAACCCTTAACTATTATTTGCGCATCACGCTGTCTAATTTATTTTTGGAACAATTTCAAAAACGCGTCTCTCTGATAATTGACTTGTACCTACTGTCAGAACCTCAGAGACATGTAAAAATATCAAAGCGTAAAATAAAATCGCTAATTTTTCAGATGAGAAAGAGGAAAATATATTTTTAAAGAGGACACAAAGGTTGAGCAAATGGAAATAAATAAAATGGGTAAGGAAAGGTATATAATCAAAGTGGGTAAGGTTGATTTCACATTTTTTTATATTAGCATTGAAAATGGAGGTCCAGAAGTTTTAGACAATTCCCATTGATTTATTATAATATATCAAATTTTTTTCAAAATAATACTGTAATTATGTATACCCATTTAAAATAGGTAACAAAAATTATATTAAATAAAATACTTTAAAATAAAAATTACTTAGGTATTAAATAAACAAGAAAATACTTAGTTCAAATAGATACTAAATTACAGTATGTTTGTTCTAGCAAGTTGGCTCACTGTGATTTATTTTATTTATATTCTAGGTTAATGATAACAGTCAATTGACTGTTATCATTTAGAAAGACTGGACGAGTCTCGTGGTGCTCGTGTCTGCTGAACGTAGAAAGTCTCCAACGTCAGGGCTCTCCAGTGCGTCTCGTTAAGAACTATGAATTGCTGCAAACTGCCAAACGAAATAAAGTAAAATTGATGGCAAAAACGAGGTACTGAAAGGTGGAAAACCCTTGATTGCACAACATAAAGTAAATACTAGCATTGAACGGCTATTCTGCTTCGACCATGATATAAAGATGGTCACTTCTGTAGATGTCCGCTCCAAAAGACATTCCAGGACGAGAAACCATCTATAGTTAGTTATTTATTGTAGGCCCCGGATATTCTATATCGCAGGCTTTCTATGGTTTAAATCTTTATTATTTTACTATTGTGAGTATTCTAAGCCAATTCTGAGGAATCGAGTTGGGAAATCTTAGCTTATTAATAATAATTATGTTTCTCCTTGTCTGATGCTTGTCTGCGGAAAAAGAATTATATTTTAAGGTACAGAATGCCGCTATTTCGCTCGCGCATTGCAACATTTTTGAATTTTTATAATCTATACATATAATAAAACTGTAACGATGCGATTACTGTACATTGAAGATATATTTAAAAATCATTTTTTTAGGAGTGTATGAGAGCAACAGAAACCAAAAATACAGTTTTTAAAAATTTTGTCTGTCTGTCTGTCTATCTGTCTGTCCGGGATAAACTCAGAAACTACGGCACGAATTTGAATGCAATTTCTTGAAATATGATCTATGAAGTCCGGCGCTTCACATAGGCTATGTTTTATCAAAATCGGCCTAGGAATATAGAAGTTATGACGCAATTTATGAAAAAATATACTTTTCCAATATAACTTGAACCCCCGAACATACCGAGCCCTTAAGGTCCGAGGATCAGCTTATACTGGTTAATGTTTATCTTGAGAGTTTGCGAGTCAGAAAGATGAATGGATTGACATGCGATTTTCTAAAAAATGTTCTGTGTTGTCATAAGCTACTTAACACGACACAGAACAGTAGGTAGGCCTCCTAGGTGGACCGACGACATTGTAAAAGTCGTGACCAACCGGTGGATGCAAAGGGCAGGTTTTCATACAGAGTGGCGGTCTAAGGGGGAGGCCTTCGTTCACCAGTGGATGTCTACGGGCTGATGATGATGATGATGATGATGATGGTAGTCGCAGGCAACCGGTGGATGCAAATGGCAGGTTGTAATACAGAGTGGCGGTCTAAGGGGGAGGCCTTCGTTCACCAGTGGATGTATACGGGCTAATGATGATGGTAGTCGCGGGCAACCGGTGGATGCAAATGTCAGGTGTTGTAATACAGAGTGGCGGTCTAAGGAGGAGGCCTTCATTCACCAGTGGATGTCTACGGGCTGCTGCTGATGATGATGATGACGGTAGTCGCGGGCAACCGGTGGATGCAAATGGCAGGTTGTAATACAGAGTGGCGGTCTAAGGGGGAGGCCTTCGTTCACCAGTGGATGTCTACGGGCTATGATGATGATCGCATTACCTATTGCATCACAAGGCAGAAGAAGTTATGAAATAAATGCCTGCCTAATAAGTCAAAAAGTCTTTGCCCGTTATTACCAAATTAGATACAATATCACGGTTAATATAGGGACCCAAAGAAGGCAGAGTCAGGACGCGCAAGAGTTTTCCGAATTGTTGTCAAATATTTCATTGGAGAAAGTATTTGTTTTCAAAATCTTATATTAGTTTGGTGTCCATTGCTGGACTTATCCTAGGTCTATACTCGAAAGGCGAATAAGCCACTACGCAGGCCCAGTTGCGGGTTAGTGGATTCACATAATATACATTAACATTAACGCCAAAGGATCATTTAGTATGGGCCCGGGTTTTGAACTCGTGACCTCACGACTTGAAGTTCAGCGGTCCCGAATTAGGCTAGTTGGTTTATTAGGCTCTGCGGTCACATTGATGAAATGCAAATAGTGATACCTCTTGGTTGCGTGCGCGGGCCATTTGTCGCCACGGAACCAACACGAATATCCCATCTACCCGACCTAGAATACTGATTATCCAGAAAATACAACATAAGACTGCATTCCCTCATAATGAAAGTATCTATCTTTAGAGAGGCGTAAGTGTAAGATGGTGCGAGATACAACATTGTTATTATGCACGAAAATATCGTTACAAAATGATCAGCCGAATTTAAACCCTCTTAAACTGTTACTTTGTTATTTAAAGTAAAATAAGGTCATGCGCATAAAACTATTTGGTCCACGCGAGTGAAGCCGCGGGTACAGCTAGTCAAAAATCTCAATTGGTGATATTGCTGAGAATTGTATTACAAAGGTGCAGCAAAATAATCATTTTGATCTAAACTAGTTTTTGCAGCACCTAACTAAAAATATGATTATTGGTTATGCCCAGTTTAATAAATGAAAACATGACTGAATGGAAATTGTAACTTTCGAACCATTGTAAAATGTTATTCCCTTTGTAATTTCACTGACTGCGATTTGTCATAACTATATGCAGCGACAATGATAAGATGAATGGACTGGAAATAAGCGCACGGATTTTGAAGAGTATATGTTGAGCGCCGGCTCTTCACTCGCTTCAGTCATACTCTGCCTTTGCGACATGCGAGCCGTACAATACGACAATACAAACTTCTAATACAGTCATGTACAATATGTACATTAGATTCGCTATCTCTATTTTCCGGCAAATTTAATATGCATACTTTTAGCTAGGTATGCTTGATTGTGTTGTCTTGTTAAATTTGATCGATTTGCAAGCGCTGGGCTCGTCCATTCCATTATCACCGTCGCTGACTATATGCAGCCTTTAAAAGTGTTGAAATGCGCGAGCGCGAGCGCTAGCGGCGCGCAGTATTCTGAGCCCTTCTGTTTAGTCTCTCAACTAGAATTATTCTTGAATATTTCATATGAAGTATTACCTACTTTGGGGTATTTCTATGTTTTTAATGCGTGGATAGTAAGAAAAGGCTGGCAGGACTTGAACCTGCATACGAGCAATCTCTCTCTGGGTTTCCGCCCCAACTGCTTTGCCAATAGGGTAGATGACTGATATTTAAATCGTTGAAACCAATAGCTTTGATTCAAAATTTAAGTAAATATAATATGTTTATTGAAAACATAATTTAAATCGGTTATTTATGTTCTGATATATTTTATAATCTGATAAAGTTTTGGTAGAGACAACTCTGTCTCTTTCCCACAAAACAAAAAATGACGTCACGCCTTACTTGCCAGAATAGAATTTATATGGCATACAGAGAAGTGACGTCACGATTTGCTGTTTCTCCTCTCTGTCTAGCATGATATTAAAATGCTTATAAGTTGCTTATTTTTAATCAGATTTTAATTTTCTTTTCATTAATCAGCTATATTTATGGGCCACATTTTAATAGAAAAAAATAGAACTATTTTTCTTTTCGGCCCTCTTTCGTTGACTCTTCCCTCACTGTTCCTGGCAAAGTTACGAAATAGAGCAGTAGCCAATTTAAAATAAATACATGTTTGGATTTGTCAACGAAAACCTTTACAAATGACGTGAGTATGTTTGGAGTTGTCAACGAAAGCCTTCACATTAAATGACGTAAATGTCTGTTGATCATGATACAGGTTGATCCGATAGACGCTTGTCAAAATCACAATGACTGACAATAATAATTAATACTGAAATAATTTTTTTTAGCTGTGTATTATATTCTCATTACTAGCAAAAGTACCTAATACCTATGCTAATGTTTGGAAAATTTGGCTAGTGCATGTGTGAGAAAAGTTTTTCGAATGTTCCTTAGCTATGCTAAAAGTAGAAAATAAATATCGTTAGGTGCACATTTCTTAGTGTAATGTTGTTTTTTCGGTTTTCCGTAATAATTTATTTAATTTATTAAATAAATTATTACGGAAAAAATTCAAATAATTTATTAAGCTATTAATAAGTCGCATAGATACTGTGTGCTAGTATTTATTTTTCTTTCTATCTCCTATTAATATTTGCCTCTGGGTTTTAATTTTCCCTTTCACACGTGGAAAATAAAAAATTAATACTTTAGTCTCAAATACTTATTAAAAATGGAAAATAATTATATATTTTGTTTTTCTTAAAAATAACAAACAGAATTCAATAAAATAAAAACAACCGTGCCATTTATACGAATATTTATTGTTATTATGAAATTACACCGTAAAACATGATTATACCCTAAAGATGACTATTTTCTGAAAAGTATGAAAAAATCAACAGTGCTTTGTTTTTTTAAATAAATTATTACCATTTACTTTAATTATTTTTTTTAGGAGATATTAGGAAGAATTGAATGATGGTAAAGAATCAAACAAATAGATCAACAAAAAAAACGCAATAACAACAGCACACTAAGAGCTAAATGTTAATGATAATTAATTATTTGTAATAAAATATCTGCTGAACAACAACAAAGATACGACGACTTGTCATGAAACACGGTTTAATTTTTTTATTAGATTCATAAACTTTAGTTAGCTGGAATTATTGGTAGATTACACACCTAGGGAGCAAAAGTAAAGAATGTCTCAGATCTCATGTCTCCAGATGCGAAGCCCATGTTGACAAGCATGTGATCTGAGGCTTATTTACTTGCCCCGTGGTGTGTATAAGATTTTCGTGCCGCTGCGGAAGTGGTACCTTCGCTCCACGCCGCGGGACGATGTAAAATATAAATATTAAATTATTTTTACCATAGCCACAAGTTCCTAGTCATATGGCAAATTTTTATGGTTTCTTACCAAAGAACTTGCCATGGTGGTCTTCTTTTTTACAGTGACAACAGAACCCTCCGAGATGATTTCCTGCGTGCACCTGACAGACTATCCATTTATAAAGGGACATCCTGTACAAATAGAAATATCACACGTACTTTGAGTGACGTAGAACTCTTTCTATGTCTAGGTGAGACGTTGTTCGACCGTTGTTCATCCGTTGCTCAGCCGTTACTGAGACGTTTATCAGCCGATGGTCGACCTCGAAGGAATTTTCAGACTGCGCTATAAAATATGTAACCTAACGATTACATCGCAAGACGGATGCCGCATTCATATAATAATGTATTCATGAACACGTTTCCCTATACCTATGTTTTAATAATTATATGCCTGATAAAGTACAAAGTATTTTAATTTCTTTAACTTTTTGCTGTTTTACCGTCGTAGCCATATAACGTTACGGATTATTTAACGTAAGTATATGTGGGTTAGTAATAAAAAGTAAAAATCTGAAGGTATAAAGCAAAGAAAAGTATTTAATTGGGGTTTCACATTTGTAAGTAGTTCTCAATAATAGCAACCCTGTAGTAAGTTTGAGGAAGATGATTGGATGAAATTCTCCGCCTGACATGTTTTCCACAGTAATGCCAGGAGAGAAAAAAGATTTCAAGACTTTTTTGTCAAGCTTATATTACAAGCCATGTCAGAGGCCTTCGGGCGGCACATTAACTCTGACACTAGGGCTGGCCACTCAGCCTATACGAACTTACTTATTACAAATCATTCGTTTTAGTCATTTATGTTATAGCGTAGTCTGAAGACTCCCCTGATGACGTAACTATACTTCTAGTCAAGTGACTTTGACGTTATTATTCAATAATAAAAATGTCATAACAGTCGGAATATTTTTGTAAATTGGGCAAACACAAATTGACATTGCGCACCGAGGGTTCTACACAATGTAAATATATATTTGTATTTTGTTTTTAATACACAATGTGGTTGATTTTGAAGGTTTATAAGTTAACAGAACTAAACTAACTAAAGTATTGCTGTCCTTAGCTGACATGTCTGATAAAAAAGGGACAGCGATATTTTAATTAGTTTAAATCTGTCGACTAAAGCCTTCAAAACAATGTTGACCATAATGTTTTTATTTATTTAGAATGTTTTCGCTCGCTCTACGTGGCTGATTTTTATTATTTATGTCGTTTAGCTATAAAGTTTTCATGGTCATTATGTCAAGTTTGACGTTAATTATCGGTTATTTTATGACGATAATTCACGATTTGACGTTAACACAAAATAATTGCCTAACGTCACTTTGTATTGTACATTATGAAACTTTTTTTTTTGTTATATCTTTTTTTTATTTAGGGACATGGAGTCATTTTTGACTATGTCAGTCCCATAGTATACACACAAAAAGAATTTAAACAATACAGATAATAAGACTCTGTCTTTGAAAAGTCTATAGGCAGACCGACAGAGCATCCTAGCAGCGCTAGATGTTGGCACCGCTAAAATGCTCTGGATCAACCCCACATCTAGGTTATTTTTATGAAACTTAGATTTTTGAGCATACTTGCATTATTAGGTTTTAACGGCCTTACTCAAAAACGTCGCTCTAACTTAGTCAAATTAAATAATTGAATGATTTTAAGACATTATAATGTCTCTGTAGGTCAAACGGACAAACAGACGTCTACCCACGACACGCAAGCTTAGTAATAGTTCCATTGAACAATTTCGCATAGAGAACCCTAAAATAAAAAAAATATTATTAATTAATATTTGTCAAATTCGTTTATTTTATCACACAAAAAACAACACGCAGAAAATACAAGTAATCATAAAAATTAAACAGAGTCACAGATTCCTACCCAAAACTTACTTTGAGAAAGATCAAAGCTTCTGGCGTTATCGTTTATAAGGCAAAGAAGAGAAGCAAATTTGAGAGGATATACAATAAGACAGTTAGCTGCACCCACAGACTTGGCTGCACCGGTCCGCACTCAATATTCCACGTGAATAGGTTGTTCTCGCTTAGTTAGTAGATAGATAAGACTGATAGGTGATCGCCGTGCCTTGGCCGAGCCTAACATTGTGCATAATATGACAATACAAATTATTATTTAAAGCAAGGTTGTACCAGAAAACGGCGGCGCCGAACGTCCCGTTAGCGGGGTGACGTGAGCAGGCTAATACGATAGCAGAGCAGACCACTGAACAGTATATTGTAGCAGAAATCCCCTGGTACACCCAGTAATCTTGAAGTGGACTACAGGAATAAAAAAAGCCAGGCAGACAGAACACCACACAGAACAGCCAGGTGAACTATGTGGGTGGACTACGGACTACGGGCAGGAAGCGAACGTTTTAAGTACTGAAGCAGAGTGACCACTGAGGGCGCCAGCAAGGTTGGCTGGCGTGTACGCCAACTCATGGCCCCGTGTGCCGCTTTCTGTAATCATTATTTTCCAGTGAAATAATTTAAGAAAAATTGTGTTGGGAAATAGTATTTTATAAAAGAAAACAACCAATGTTTAATTTAAATCTGGTAGTAGGCACACACTGATTTTAGAAGGTAAGAAAATAATGAATAATTAACATCAAACTCCTAAAACTTTTTGGAAAATAACTGTAAAGTAGATAGTTGAGCGAAGCGAGATCTCTGAGTTTAAGGGGACAATTCGTGCAAATACAATATTGTTATTGAACATGAATATGAGCTTATTTTATCAAGGGACTTGGAGGGTTTGATCTAGGGGTCGCGAGGTTCACTTCGCTGCGAACTACTAGTTCTAGGAATTTGTTCATAATACTAACTGTCATTTAATCTATGTACATGAGGCGGACCGTAGCTGTTGAACGTTTCACTTTGTGTTTTTGTTTTTCCCTTAGAGGATTATGGCGTATGGCGTTGTACATAGTGTATTTGCCACTGTCGAGTGTTTTTGTATTTTTCTAGCTAGGTATCATCAAAATATTGATTGCATTAATTATGATTAATTTAAATATTGTACTTAGTCAAAGTCACGCAATTCAAGCATTATACTTGGAAGCAAGCCAGAAGCAAGATACGGTTAAATTCAAGTCATCATGGTAAAAATGGTAGATTTTAAAAGCAGCCTTTTTTTAAATCTGTCACGAAAAGATTCGCTTCACCAATTTACATTGCATGCCTAGACTTCAGTAAAAAAACAATTTAAGTATAATAGGGATAGGGATGTATTTTAATAATCAGAATACCCACAAAAATTGTTGACTTGATTTTTCTTGTTGGCGCCAAATCTTCTCCACGATTTCTAAATAACGGCATATGATCGGCATACAAAGCTTTTATAATGAAGTATTTGTCAAAGTTGATTGATAAGTTTTGATAAGTCAAAATTTGACAGCAGTTAGTTGAAATAAATGGCTGAATATTTTTTGTTTTTGGCGGGAACACGGAAAAATCATGTCGTTGCATTCTATTATTTTCTTAAACTTGTGTATTTTCGCGAATTAATGATTAAAAATGGTGGTGTTTCATTCATTGAGTGTTGAATTACATGCACGAGTGTGGGCAAGTGATATAATGTGGTGAAACATGTCTTTTTGTGTTGTTTTCAAAACTCCGTAGAAGCTCATAGTAAAGTCGCCACAACTTTACTAGGGCATGACTTGGACTCGACTATGACTAATTTCGTGTGACTGACTGTGATATCATTACATATTTGACTTGATTTACATATAAATACTTGAAAAAATCATAAACTTGACACTGGCAGAATGCACAACGTGCGATGCCAAGAACTAAGAAAAAAAAAAATTTTTTTGTAATGGCGGTATAAGGGTAGAAACGGGTAACAACGACAGACGAATAACTAAATAATATACAATGTGCACTGAGAAGTGTGAAGTTTAGAAACGAACCTTCGACTGTCACATAACATTTTTGACTTGGGTGGGAATCGAACCTATAACCTACAGGTCTAAAGGCAGACATACTAACAACAGAGTTATAAGGGTTTAATTTTATATTCATTTGTTTTACCGATAGAAAATTTCACCTATCCATATTGTCGGTGACAATATAATTTTATATGTAAGGACACCCCTGTATTCATAATTACCCTGCCTTTCCCAACCGTTTTCAAGGTGAAGCGCTTGTCAAATGATCATTGGTGAATCTAGGTAGAAGGTTATGGGGGAAGGCAGCAGCCTCGTTGTCTTCCCGTTTCTTGAAAATTACAAAAGTTACCTAGTTTTACTCTCAAAAAGGACCAAATTGAGCACCATGAAAGAATGTCATGGACCAGTTTTAAGCCGAAGATTTCCCATGTTGCAAATAGACTACTGTTACTGCAGTCGATCATCAATTTAATATTTTATCAGATAGCCATTGCAGCATAAAAAATTAAATATTATTCAAATATATGAAACATGCCTTAGCATACGAGTAAGTACATCTACAACAAGTTAGTGCTAGGCTAGACCCAACGGGGGCACGGCGCCCCAGAGTTAACTACTGGCTACGTACCGGGGCGTCGCAGTGACGTCATGTTAGTGAACTTGAGCAGTTTGTCTATGGTTTCGATGGGTAGAGTATGGGTGAAACGTTGGTAGCGCTACGGAAAAGGTCCAGTCTTCTAACATCACACGTTTATAAAACTTAAGGTATGCTTGGCCGGACCACGGCCGTTAGCCGGCGCCGACAGAGAGGACGAATAGCGGAAACGTATGGGAAGTGGTCCAGCTTTGATTAACTGAATCGGCGTCCTGGTGACAATTCCAAGAAGGATGGACATTTGTATAATTCATGAGACATTTTACATAAAATGCAACTGTCCGTCACAGTGCCAATATGTGTGGAGACACGAGTAGTTTTGCTGTTGTTTACATGAGTAGGTTTAATTAAAGTTTGTGACGGTTGTGTTTGGTTGTGAAGGTTGTTTGTATCATACATTAGTTCAAAAGCTCTAGCGCGATGTGTCAGGAAATCAGATAGCTCTTTGAGTGTTGGTAAATCATCACTTTTCCTGTTTAGTTCCCAGGCAGATCTGAGAGACTGGTCTAGTTTTTGAACTATGATGTATATAAGCAATATATCCCAAGTATTAACTGGTACATCAAGTGATTTTAGAGAATCTAAGCTTTGTTGAAGAGTTACTAAGAAATCTTTGAGATTGTTCTTGTTTACAATTTGTACAGACATTATGTTTTTAATATGGAAGTTTACAGTTATGAGCTTATTTTCATACCTTTTTTTTAGAATATCTAGTGCTTGGTGGTAGTTACTTCCTGTAACATTTAATGAGCTGATGAGTCCGGCAGGTTCACCTCGGAGAAGACTCTTCAGGTACTGCAGCTTTTGTAGTGGACTTAGCTGTTCATGAGAGTCGATCACTCCATCAAATAGTGCCTTGAAGTTGCTCCACTCACTTAGATTGCCTTCAAAAGTAGGTATCTGTAAATATGGAATTTTTAGCAAGTTGGATTTGTTACTCTCCTGTCGATGAAGCGATTGGAAGGAGTTCGTCGACTGGTTATTTTCATAATTTTTTATCAGTTCTGTTATTTTAGCTTGATATAGAAAGTATTTGTCTTCAGTTGAAGTTCGTTCATGTTCATGAGAAACCCTTTTGTCGTCGTTCAACTCGATATCTTCTTGAACTGCGTTGTATTTATTGAAGAGATCGGCCAACTCAGCTTGGCGAACTTTTAACTCGTATATTTTTTCATTGTTTTCTTCATTATCCAAGAAGTTATAAATACGTGTTAATCTTCCTTTGAAGTTGCTTCTACGAGCTATAAGCTTTTCAATTGTTTCTGTGGTAGGATTCGTGCTGGTAGACATTTTGGAAAGCACGTTTTTTTGGTATATTGGAGATCCGCTTGTGGATTTTTAATAAAAGTTTTTGGCTGTTGCCTTATGAATATCTGAAAGTAATAATGTGGCTGTTGCCGGCAAGTTATGTTAACTGATGCCTTGTGGTGATAGTAGATAATGGCGTGGTTCGCTGGCGGAACGGAACGCGCTTTATCACTGTCTCGATAATTATGTTTCTTTAAAATATATTAATGTAGCACATAATTCAATTTTTTATTTGGCTTAAGGACTAAATTTTGTTTTGGATTGTCGATGATTTTTAATGAAAAGGCCGCTGTAAGTTTTTAATGATCCATTTTTAATTACTTCGATAGCAAGACGACACAGATAGAATGAACATTATTACAGAGAGAAAATAATACAGAAAAACGTCAAAGTGACAAACAAAGAGTGTAGACAGTGTACCCAAATTTTTTGTTTTGGTATAATGAGATCTATAACGTTACCCTTAGGGTAGCTATTTTCTTAAAAGCGGTAACTAGCTAAAAGCGGTCCTGGTGAGAGGGCTCCCGCTGGTAGTGTGTCCTTGTCTAACATCTTGCCAGCTCAACTAACCATAGGGTTTAGTAGAAATGGTAGAAAATTTAATCTTATTCTTTTTTATGTTTTACCAACTAGAAAATTGCATAACCTATAAAACGTATTTATATATCTTTATAGTCCATATAATTAATAGTCAGTTCGTAGTATTATAAAAAAAAACATTAATACCGAGTTAACAGCAGTACTTAAATGTTTGGGCTTGGTAACACTAAAATGCAAGATGGTTGTTTGCTCATTTGGTTGTTTGGTTCTCTATGGTTTGGTTGATTCTTGTGCTTCGATTTGCGATTTTGTCAATTTTCATATTCAATCTGTTTGTTTTTCATGAAATATGGTGAATTCTTGTTGTGTGACAGGGTGCAAAAATGGGTCTTATCCCGGTAGCCGCTTTTCTTTCCACGGGTAAGTAAAAACAACAATCATAACATTTAGGGTAACCATGAATTTTGTTGATCAAAGATTTTTTTACTATCTCGTAGTAGGTAGAGAGAGTTACGACGTACTGACTGTCTTAAATTGGAGATTTACCGGTTACCGTCAGTCATCAATGTGCAAAAGGGGCAAAACCTGACATTTAGATTTTTTTAGAGGATTTTTTTTTTTGATGTTATCGTGTCCTTCGATTGCACCGATGACGTTAGTTGTTATTAAATAAGTATATTTCTTGTATTGTAGATTTCCGAAGAATGAAATCCAGAAATTGAAGTGGGAAAATGCACTACCTGGAAAAATCTCAAAGTCGTCTGTTGTTTGCAGTGAGCATTTTAAATGTGACGATTTTATTCCTGGTTATACTAGGAAAATGCTGAAACGTGATGCTGTTCCGTCAATATTTCCTAAGGTAAGAATAAATCATCCGAGTGCGTGCGTTCATTAACTTAATAACCTTGAGGATTCAAATATTGCGACGCCTTTTTCACGTAATTCTACTGAACCAATTTCCATAAAATTTTAGACGCGTATTAAGATCACGTGCGTCTCAATACAAATATGTATGTAAAAGATTTAAAATTCGGGTTATGAATGAGGGTCTGATAAGAAAGCGGAAGTAAAACTCCTCAATGATGGCTAGTAGAAGCTCTGATCTGCACCACTGCTCCAGTCTACTCTTGTCTACGGTGTTCCTTTAACTTCTAATATTTTTGCAGGTCATGCCCTGCGAAAAAAGAGTACATGTTTTAAGCAATATATGTATAGAGGAAGGACCAGCATCAAAAACGATAAAACTGCAAGAAAGTATCACAAAGGAGATAAGCACCACGGAAAGTGTTTGTACGCAAACAGCATCTATTGCAACTCCTGCCACACCACGTAAAAAAAAATTACGTCGAGATGTCAAAGTCTTACAACAACGCCTGAAAAGACGTAATACAACTATAGGTAACCTAAAATGTTTGTTAAAAATTATTAAAAAAAAATGTGATAACTATTTTGAAGTCGAACAGATGGTCCAACATAATTTCGAAAACATTCACACGAGACTAAATACGACAAAATCCAACACGTCCAACAAATATTCAGATGAAATGAAATCGTTTGCTTTATCATTGTATTATTATTCTGGTAAAGCCTATTTATTTTTGAGGAATCGTATTCCTTTACCCCACCCTGCAACTCTGCGAAGAATATTGGCGACGCATAAATGCAACGTGGGTTTTATGGGAGAAGTGATGGAATTCCTGAAGGTTAAGGCTGAAAAGGATGAAATGAACGTCGCTTTAATTTTTGATGCAATGGCTATCAAAGCTGGCAAACAATATGATAAAGGGTCAGACAAGTATTGGGGTTGTGTTGATTTAGGCGGAATATTAACAAGCGATTCTGAAACATTTGCTACAGAAGCCTTAGTATTTCAAATAGTCTCTCTAAAGGAAAAATTTGTCTGGCCTATCGCTTATTTTTTCATAGATAAGATTTCTGCGTACGTACAATCTCAGCTCGTCCTGACAGCGATTCTTATGCTGGCCGATATTAATATAGTGGTGAGGTCTTTGACAGCGGATGGCGCACAAGCAAACATAAAAACATTTGAAATTCTGGGGTGCAACTTTACCCTTGCAAATATGAAAACTCATTTTGATCACCCAATTAAATCTACAAAAGTATACTGCATACTCGACCCTGCCCATATGATTAAATTAGCCCGAAATTTATTCGCCGAAACTAGTTTGTCATCGGGAAAAGGAGATATTAAGTTCGCATATATACAGAAATTGCAAGATTTGCAAGAGGAAGAGGGGCTTAAATTAAAAAATAAGTTGACTAGGGTACATGTCGATTTTTTTGGCAAGAAAATGAACGTCAAACTAGCTGTCCAAGTACTCAGTTCTTCTGTGGCTGATGCAATTGATTATCTGAGGTCAATCGGTCATCCTAGCTTTGCTGGAAGTGAAGCCACAGTGGAATACCTACGGTACTTGGACAGACTGTTTGACATTCTTAACGCCAAAAATCCAGTAGGAACTGGTTTCAAATCTCCTTTGCGGCTTAACAATAAACATGTCTGGACTCAGGTCTTCGAAGAAACAAGACATTACTTGACTGAACTTAATGTCGACGGGAAAAATATAATGACCCATAGAAGGAAGACTCCGGTTTTTGGTCTGATAATAGACACGTACAGTTTTGCTGAATTAGCAACTGATTTGTTTGATGTTAATATGACCTACCTATTACCATACAAAGCCTCGCAAGACCACATTGAAATGTTTTTTTCATGTGTGAGAGCAAGAGGAGGGGCAAACGACAACCCTACTGCTCTTCAGTTTATGTTTATTATGCGAAAGTTGCTATTTCGTAACAGCGTCAGACCAAGCATTAATGCAAACTGTACAAATCCCGATTATGAAAATTCTGCAATACTTGAGTTCCGAAGTGCCAAAAGATCAATCGTGGAAGACGATAACACTACAGAAGAAAATGAGACAGATAATAGTGATGTTCTTATGCACTTAGTGGACAGAACCGATTTATCAGACTATAAAAACAATATATTGTACTACATATCTGGCTACATTGTAATGAAAATAGTAGACAAACTAACATGTCAACATTGCCGAGCCTTGCTCATAACGCATCTTACACATTAAGATCATGACTACTTGATTGATGTTTGTGAATTTTCTTCTTTCACAGCCTTTGTAGACAGAGGAGGGCTAAAATATGCTTCAACATTTGTGTTCGATGTAGTAAAGTATATAGAAAAACTTTTTTTGGTAATGTCTCCTGATTTACAAAGTTTGAATATGAAAAAAATGCTTAATATGACAGTACATCAATTCTACCCTAAAATTAAGCACATTTTGCCTGCCCATCCAAGCTCAGACGAATCTCACGAATTGGAACTGATTAAATGTATTGGTCAAAAATACTTAAAATTAAGACTCAAAACCTACGGGAAATACGGCTACATTACGACAAAAATTGCGTAAAACTGTATTGTTCAGCAATGTATAAAAATAAATCAATATTAAAAAAAACAGAATTTTTTTCCGTCTACAATATTGCATCACGTTCATTTGACCTAACACTCATTTAATAATAATCCTACTCCTCATCTTTTCATCTTAGCGAATATTATCCTGGTTACATGCGCAAGCTTACACTTTGGAGTTTGCCAGGGTTCGCCGAACATGATCCTGGAGTGGCAAGTCTAATAATTACAGTAAGTGCTTAAACACGTTAACTCGCGGGCGCGGGCGCGAGCGTGGTCACGAAATATCAAACATATAGCATACTATGCAAGTGTTCACGTACAAAACGCAGGTGCGGCGAAAGTAGCGGGCCAACTAGCGAGTAGCGCGCGCGGCGCGCTCGCGGCTATATCAAACACGTGAGACGTTTGTGTGTGTTCACGTCGAACTAGCGGCGGAGCGCGCGATTCACTCGCGACGCCAGGTAAGTTCAACCAGTTTGAACTTGTCGCTAGAAAATTACTATATAATGTATGAAATTCCCACTTTAGGTATGAATTTTCGGTTAGAAATAAAAGATCATCATCCATGTTTTCAACCTCTGACAACACGTCTTATCGCGCAAACGCCTGGCGGCCAATGTGAACATGAGTTCGCCACGTCCCCGCGCCCGCGCTTTCCGACGTGAACGAGGCCTAAAGCGATTGCCATCTGACTTTCATAGCCACAAGGGGAATGAGACTCATTTTTCGGATAATGGTTACACAAACGGAAATCTAAATGTGCAAGTTTCCTCACGCTTTTTTCCCGCACCGAAATCATCATTCTCATTTAGTAATAATAATAATATTTATATCTCACAATAAAAGGAAAAAAGTACTTTCAACCCTTACCCACGTGTAGGGTTCTGATAATTTAAAAAAATATACACACGTGGTGTTTCTTTTTTTTTTACAATAAATTAGGTAGTGAAGTTATGCTAGTTAGGTAGTATCAATATATCAGGATACTTACACAATCGTTTTTACAAGCAATTTGTCCCGTGTTCTGTTTGGTCATGGTCACCTCATTAGAAAAGGACATACTACCAACGGAAGCTCTCTCGCGCCGCCCGGTTTTTGCGCCATAGTGCACAGTCTAGTTTTAGTATAAGGTCTTTGGTTAAATCTAATACAACTCTGAAGTCTTACACCGGGGATGTTATTAAGCCGATAGATTACATCGTGGTCCGAGTCGATTACGCTTCGTGTTCAAAATCATTGCAACTATTTGTCATAGAAAACGGCGGGCCTCCACTGATGGGTCGTATGTGGATTAGAATGCTAGGCGTCAATGTCAATGATTGTTACAGTTGAACGGAATTATGCGAGGAATCTGTAGAAAGTTTGCGTAAAGAATTCCCAGAAGTATTCGCTGATGGGCTCGGGACATGTACGACGCGCATGCAGCTGCACCTGGCGGACGAGACGCCAGTGTTCGTGAAGGCTCGCCCGCTGCCGCTCGCGATGCGCGCGCCAGTCGAGGCGGAGTTGGAGCGATTGCAGCACGATGGCGTTGTTTACAAAGTAGATAGGTCTGACTACGGAACGCCTATAGTAGTAGTTGTTAAGAAAAATGGTGATATTCGTATCTGCGGGGATTATAAAATCACTATAAATCCCAAATTGAAAGATTTTCACTATCCGCTTCCCCGCATTGAAGAAATATTTGCCACCCTCGCTGGAGGGGTACTATTTTCAAAATTAGACTTGTCCCACGCTTATCAACAGGTACTTCTGACCGATGAGTCACAACCGATGACGGCGATCACCACGCATGTTGGTACTTTTGTTTACAAGCGCGTGCCTTTCGGTATTAAATGTATTCCCGAAAACTTTCAAAAAATTATAATTCTCAGTGGCTTGCCGTTCACGGTGGTATTCCAAGATGATATTTGTTGTACCGGTGTAGATAAAGCTAGTAATCTGGAAAATTTGCGAGCCGTTTTAAGCCGATTGAGGGATGCCGGATTAAGGGTAAACCTCTCAAAATGCGAATTTTTCAAACACAGCGTCACCTACTTGGGGTAGGTATAAGGACGGGTTACACGCAGACGATAAAAAAGTCGAAGCCATAGTAGCGGCGCCGACGCCGAAAGATGTCACTCAATTGAAAAGCTTTCTAGGGCTCGTAAATTTTTACGCTAAGTTCTGTGCCAACATTAGCGAGGTATTAAAACCTCTCTACGAGTTGCTTAAAAAAATGCTAGATGGCATTGGAGCGAAAAATGTGAGTTAGCTTTTAATGAAATTAAAAATGTATTGAGTGTCGGTCCAGTGTTGGCGCACTACGATCCTAACTTGCCTCTGATTCTCTCGGTGGACAGCTCCGCTTACGGCCTCGGGGCAGTGTTGTGGCACCGCTACCCCGACGGGGCGGAGCGCGCGGTCAGTTGCGCCTCGCGCACACTCAACGTGCACGAGCTTAATTACTCGCAGTTAGATAAGGAAGCCTTAGCGATCGTGTTCGGGGTGACGAAGCACCATCAATACTTGTACGGGAGGCATTTCTTGCTGCGCAGCGATCACCGAGCTCTGAGTTATATCTTCGGTAAAAACAAAGGCATTCCGCAGACTGCCGCGAGTCGTTTACAAAGGTACGCGGTCCGTTTAGCCGCATACAATTTCGACATTGAGTTTATTCCGTCGTCGAGAAATGTATTCGCGGATGCGTTATCACGTTTGCCGCTCGAAGAGACTGTTAAGAGAGGACAGGACAGCGAAATATTAGAGGGAAGCTATTTAAACTTCATCGAAGATAAAATGCCGGTTACATTCAATGAAGTTAAAGCTGAAACAAAGAAAGACCCACAGTTGAACAAAATAGTAGGTTACATCAAGTTCAGTTGGCCGGAACGGTGCCAAGACGAAAGAGACAGAGCTTTTGTCCCAAAGAAAGACAACATGTTTTTAGAACACGGTTGTTTAGTGTGGGGTTATCGCGTGGTTATACCCACTAGCCTCAGGACGACGGTACTTAGAGAGTTACACAGTGGTCATATAGGTGTCGTCAAAATGAAGCAGGTCTCACGTAATTATCTCTGGTGGGAGGGTTTAGACGCCGACATCGAGCGAGTGTGCCGTGAGTGCGCCGCGTGCTCGTCACAGCGCGACCAGCCGCCGCCCGCGCCACTGCACTCCTGGCCCTGGCCCACGGAGCCATGGTCACGTCTAAATGTCGACTTCCTAGGGCCGTACAAAAACAAATATTATTTGGTCATATTAGACGCGAACACTAAATGGCTCGAAGTGGAACGCGTTCCGACTACGTCAGCTGTGGCGGTGATCGCGGTTTTCCGAAAACTGTTTTCTCGATTTGGTCTGCCTAAATCGATCGTAAGCGACAACGGACCACCGTTCACGTCACAGCAGTATCTGTTGTACCTAGAAAAAAATGGTATTAGGCGCGTCCTTGTAGCCCCTTTTCATCCAGTGAGTAACGGGGCCGCTGAGAATGCCGTACGGTCGGTCAAACAGGTACTTAAAAAGGCAACAGTAGAAAACGAAGACTATGATACGGCGCTTTGTAAATTTTTGTTCACGTATCGGAACGCGGAACATTGCACAACACAGAAAGAGCCCGCGGTGGCGCTACTGGGGCGTCGGCTGCGAGGCAGGCTCGACCTGCTGCGGCCCAGCACGCGCAAGCTGGTGCGCGACCAGCAGCGAGCGCATGAGGCGCCGCGCGACGTCGCGCCCGGTGACGCGGTGCTCGTACGCAACTACGCCGATAAAGACGTCAAGTGGAACGATGGCGTAGTGGTAGGCCAGACCGGTCCCGTTTCATTTGTTGTGCAAACCGATAATAATAAGATTGTTAAGAAACACGTCGATCAATTACTGCATAAAAATCCGCGGAAATCTCGACATTCCTTAGCATGTGCAGTTCAACCGCCACGGAAAAGCTTAGATACGGGCACGAGCGGGGGTCAGTCGACCTCACCGGTGCGGTCGCCTCCTTCCGTGTCGGTCGGTGGGAGCGGGACTGTTGGGGAGAATGAGCGAGTAGTAGTGTATAGTGGCGAGCCGGGCAGCCGGTCGCCCTCGCACTCGAACGTTACCTCACCGGGCACTCCGCCGGCGCGCGCCGTAGTAACTTCGCCGGTCGGGATCGTGGCGCGCCAACGCCAACGTAATAAATACATACCTACGACTATGACGTTGCGACCACGCAAGTAAATTATATATACCTATGTGTACATCAATTAGATTTATTTTTATACTCGTAGTTACTGCTTATTGTTAGCCTTAGATGTTACTAAGGAACAAGTAGCGAGTTATGTTTATATTATGTAGGTTCGGTGTTGGTATTTTTAGACGTTATTTGTATACACAATAATTTATACTTGGATGCAAAATAGGTTTAGGCAATTGGCTGCTTATCAAAAGTATGCAAGTGTTTGTATTATTATCTTATGTTAAATCATAGATGAAGTATACTATACATACTTCATCTACGGGTATGTGGATTTAAGTGCCTACTTTATTCGGTTAAGTAGTGTACCTAAGTACCTATCTATTGCTATATTTAGAAGGAGGAAAATGTAGTGTATTAGATTATTTTATAACTACCCTCTTGTACCTATCATTATGATTGCACATCCAATAAACCTCAGTCTGCGATAGCCCGTCTTTCATTCTTACATTCCAAAAACCTAAGCTGAAATTGTGTTAATTCGTCAGTCCATACATTATTGTTATTATTTCAATAGGTTTTGAGGCGGATTTTGGGAGCTAGAAGGACTAAAATCACCAGCAGCCAATTTAACACACGAAATTATCGTAAGGTTTGAATTTTCAGCTGTAAATGTCGGTGTGTTGTAGTCAATCTGCCAGGTTGGCTTGCCTTCAGTATTGGGGGGACATTTATTACACACAGCGCCATCTAGCCCCATACTAAGCAAAGCTTGTATTATAGAAACCAGATAGCTGATAGAATAATTATATACATTTTTTTTTTGTAAATACATACTTATAATACATACTACACCCAGACACAGAACAAACAAAGCTATGTTCATAGGCTTCTATAATCATTAGAGAAATTTAGATATTTTAGGGTCGGTGAGGTGTTTTAAGAGAGGTTTTCAGAGAAAAAAAACACAAACTAGAACAGCACAATTTACCAAGTCATTTTGAAGTCTGAAACTAAAAAAAATATATTCTCACTGGTTTATCCATCAGACTATACACCCAGTGAGTTGAAATAAAACATCTTAGTATACACCTGTTGTACATTTCACAACTGGATTTCACTATGGGATCCTTTTAGCTACTTCGCAGTACTTGCTTTAACACTAAGGGACTTGTATTAGATTTTTGATTGCAGTAAAAGAAAATTCACAACGTCTTGGATCGACACCTCCAAAGAATGTATTTTTAGGTTATAAATGAATGAACAGTGAAACGATCGAATGAATACAAAACAGATACAAAAATTAACATTATTCACACATTCGCTTGGACATACCACCCACCAAGGACGAATAGTCCTTGAACTACTCAAATTAATAACACAAGTTTTCACAACCAAGAAAATTACTTTTTATAATAGCTTCTATACAATAGATAAGTTTTAACAACTTTTGTGGACTGTAAACACATAGTTAGATTTTTGAACTAAACTAACATTTATTTTTTATTTTTCCTCTTGTTTGACTAACGCCATCGTAATCTCTTATACTAAGAATATAACAAACATACTAAACCTTTGAAATCTAATCATTACAATTTATAGGTAAGGAACAAAGCTTGGAAATTGGACGCTGAATTAGAGAACCTTTGTATCGCAACGTCACAACCCGCGTAATTTTGTCCTTTCCGGGATGCAAATCTATCACTAAACCGTAAAGCCATTTGGTAGGAGGTAAGTTATCTTCTCTTACTAGCACAACATCACCTATCCTCACCTCGGGAGATTGGTTTTTCCATTTGTATCTCTGGAAGAAATATGTCAAATATTCTTGAGACCAACGTCTCCAAAATTGCTGCACCATTCTTTGTGTTACTTGCCAGCGACGTAAGCTACCTGGTTGCAATTGCTCATAATTATGATCAGGTGCAATTAACAAAGGTTCACCTATTAAAAAGTGACCGGGCGTCAGAGGTACAAGATCGTCTGGATCTGTACTGATCTGAGATAGCGGCCGTGAATTGAGGCAGGCCTCGATTTGGGCTAAGACGGTGCAGAGCTCTTCGTAAGTGAGGGTGGAATCACCGATCACTCGCTTTAGGTGATGCTTAGTGCTTTTTATCCCTGCCTCCCACAGTCCGCCGAAATTCGGACTTTGGGGAGAGATAAATCGCCATTCCGTTCCATTATTGGCCAGTGCAGTAGCTACTTCACTTGGAAATGAAGAAGTCTCACTGGTCAATAAGGTTTTTAGTTCTCTGGCAGCTCCAACGAAATTTGTCCCGTTGTCGCTCCAGAGTTGAACACAGCGCCCTCGTCGAGCCACGAAGCGTTTAAACGCTGATAAGAAGCCTTCCGACGTAAAGCTAGAGACTGCTTCCAGGTGTATCCCACGGGTAGCCATACACACAAAAAGGCAAATATAGCCCTTATAAGACTTATTTCCCCGCCCTTTAGATACTCTTACGTTGACAGGTCCGGCATAATCGACGCCCGAATATAAAAATGGCTTATTCGGGGTTGCACGACAGGTTGGCAACTGACCCATCAACTGAGTTCGAGTTTTGGCAGCGTTTTGAATGCAAGGTACGCATTGGTGGATATGAAATCGTACTAAATTCTTCAATTTAGTCACCCAATACCTTGTCCGAATATAATTACAGGTTACTTGCTGTCCACCGTGCAATGTTTTTTTCGTGCGCATCAGCTACCAGAAGTTTAGCAAGATGTGAGTCTCCGGCCAGAATGATGGGATGTTTGCTGCAATACGGTAAGTCAGAATTTTCGATTCTTCCTCCCACTCGTAACATTCCCTGTTCATCCATGAATGGGTTCAATGTAGATATTTTACTTTTCTTACTAACCTCTTTCTGTTTCAGGATGCTGGCGATGTCTTCGTGCAACGAGTGCTGCTGGTGCTGTTTAATACAACAGGTAAGTGCTTCTCTTATTTCAGGTGCAGTAAGATAAGGTAAGGGTCTTTCCGTTGCAGTAACAGGATGCCTTAACCGAAGAACCCTTCTGCAATACGCTACAACTCTGATGAGCTTTCTAAGCGAGGAAAACTTCGACCACAACGTCGCTTCGGGATTACTATCAATCGTTGAGGTATGTACTTTTAGCTCTTTAGCTTCTAGGTCTGTTTTTGTGCGTATTGACTGCGGTTTTGCGTAATCGATGTCTTCTTTTCGCAGCCATTCAGGACCATGCTTCCACAGAGCATGGTCAATAAGTTCCCAAGCTGGGATCCCGCGGGAAGCACAGTCTGCTGGATTCTCTCCAGATCGTACGTAACCAAATTGCGACGCGTCCAGTAAGCTTAGGATCTCGGAGGCCCGATTTGCAACAAACGTCTTCCACCTGCTTGGATGGTCACTTAGCCAAGCCAAGACGACGGTCGAGTCTGTCCATGCATGTAGGTGAGACTTAGGGACATTTAGAACCTCAGCTACTTCTCGCAGCAGCTTCGTGACTAGCAGTGCTCCACATAACTCCAATCGCGGGATCGACACCTGCTTGATTGGGGCCACTTTAGTTTTTGATGTTACTAGGTGAGTATTTATGGTACCATCCGCGGAGATGCAACGAATATAGACCGCTGCAGCATAAGCTGCATTAGAAGCATCTCCGAACCCATGTAACGACACTTGCTCGTCACCTTCAGATCTTTGCACCCATCGAGGTATGTGAAAGTTGAGTAGTTTGGCTAACTCCTCTCGATACAGTACCCATTCTTTCAAAAGATCCTCTGGCAAACGATCGTCCCAGTCAAGACCCGTGATCCATAATTTTTGGATAAAGATTTTGGCGCGGATAATACACGGCGATATCCATCCTAGAGGATCGTACAGACGACAGATTTCCGAAATTATTTCACGTTTAGTTGTAGGAATTAAAGCGTTCGATAAAATGACGCTATAGTCAAATTCGTCTGTCCGCCGATTCCAAGCCAGGCCTACAACTTTAGTCACATCGTCTTCCTTTAATTCTCGGTTCAATCCCGTGTTGTCAGTTCCAGTTTCCATTAAGCCAGTTTTGTTACTGGCCCACTTCTGCAACTCAAAACCGCCTTTCTCTAGCAAAGCGTTCATTTCTTCGTAGTTTAAGTGCTTCGGTTTCAGACTCACACCCCGTGAGAAGGTCATCCATGTAAAAGTCCCTAGGAACTCTACTAGCAGCTAGCGGAAAATTATGACCTTCATCCAGCGCGACTTGTTGCAGGGCCTTGACAGCTAAGTACGGCGCGCAAGACGTACCGAACGTAACCGTCAACAAGCGGTAATCTTTTATATCATCGTTGGCGCCTTCTCTCCAAACGATCCTCTGATAATCCACATGCTTCTCCGAAACTCTTACCATTCTATACATTTTTACGATGTCTGCTATGAGTCATATGGGATGTAGTCGCCAACGCATAATAGTATGTCGTAACTCCGGTTGTAAGGTTGGACCAACCATTAAAACGGAATTCAAAGAAACTCCATTTGCGGTTTTATCTGAAGCATTGAAAACCACTCTGGTTTTAGTTGTACTTTTGTCCATTCTAACGACGGCATGATGCGGAAGCCAAACCTTTTCGTCATTTTGCCGCGAATCTTGGTTCACCTTTTCCATGTGACCTAGAGTAAGATATTCCTGCAGAACCTGGGTATAATCCCTTTTCAGTTCAGGGTTCTTTACAAGTCTGTTCTCTAAACCGAGCAGCCGTTTAACCGCTACCGCCTTCGTATCTCCAAAATTCTGTTTCTTATCTGGACGAAAAGGAAGCTCCACCACATAACGACCAGTTTCATCTCTTCGGGTCGTCGCCTTAAAATGGTCTTCGCAAGCTTGCTCTTCTGGAGTCAACCTCTTTTCAGTTACTGAACCGGGTTCAGACTCTAGCTCCCAAAACCTTTTAAGGAGCTCATTTTCATCTACCCTGATGTGTAAATTCAAGATAGCATTATGGCAATTTTGCTTATTGCCTCCGCGGCCGTCCACCTGGCCCGACAATACCCATCCAAGATATGTATCTTGAGCAATTGTACAACCCGCAGGACTTCGTAACAAGCCCTGTTTCAAGATAGCGCAATATACCTCAGAACCTAGTAAAACATCTATTTTATTAGGCGTATTGTATTGTGGATCAGCCAATTGGACACGACCGAGTTCCGCCCACTTAGGCAGAACGAATTTTCTTTCAGGTAAAAGTGACGTCACAGTGTTGAGAACATGCGCTTTTACTTGAAGAGTGAAGTTAGGATCATAGAGAGACTGAATATTGACCATCACTATAGCTTTCGAAATTATATCGCTCTTAGTGCCTCCTAACCCTAATATAGAGCTTTTAGCTGCTATCTTCCTCAGCTTTAATAGCTGTACCGCTGCCTCCGAGATAAAAGATGCCTCTGAGCCTTGGTCTAGCAAGGCTCTCAGTAACAACTTAGACCCATCTTTGGACTCAGCTTTAATCAAAGCTGTAGCCAGTAACGTCTGGCTTTGCCCTGTCGCAAAGTGGTTTTTAATATTTGTGGTGTCTTTCGTCTCTGAGGTGGATGATTCGGGATGTTTCTCTACTTCATGTGCTGAAGCTGTAGCTGTAGCTTCAGGTTTCGGTTTACCATGAAGTAGGGTATGGTGTCTTCCGCTGCAAATTCGACATTTCGTTGTGACACGACACGATTTACCAAAGTGATTGCTTCCTAGGCAATTATAGCAAAGCTGAAGAGACTTAACTATTTCCTGACGATTAGGTACGTCTTCTTTGGTAAATTTACTACAAGAGTATAGTTTGTGACTATCGTTGCAATGAGGACAAGTGATGTTGTAATTGCCTGTAGTGTGCAAGACTTTGGTAGTGTTATTTGTTTTAGGTTTACCTTTAAGAGGCTCAACATACTCAAGCGCACGGAAACGAGCTTCTAAGTAATCTTTGAACAAAGTTAAAGACGGTAATTCGTCCCCTGATTGAGTTACGTGCAACTCCCACTGCTTTCTTGTTTCAGGGTCCAACTTTTGGCTTACGACATACATTATCATTATATCCCAAGAATCTACCTCAATGCCTAAATTCTTAAGTTCATGCATGCAATCTGACGTGGTGTCCAAAAGTTCTTTTAGTGCCTGAGCAGACTCCCCATTCATAGTACGTAGTCCGAACAAACGTTTCAGTATACAATTAGACATGAAACGCTTGTTGTCGTATCTGTTCATTAATAATTGCCAACATTTATTGTAATTAGAGCTAGTAATTGGAATATGCTTTATCAACTGCTCAGCTTCGCCTTTTAATTGAGTTTTGAGATAATGTAACTTTTGGACATCGTCAAGCGAAGTGTTGCTATGGATTAACGAAGTAAATAAATCTTTGAACGATAAAAATTCCGAATATTTCCCACTGAAGGTAGGTATTGTGATTTTTGGTAGTTTTCCCACTGAATTCGTCGAATGTCCGCTCATCTCCTTGCTGCTTGCTGATGTCTGCGTCATTGATGCTAGCTTTGCCTTTAACTCCCCTTTGTATGACAGATAGCCTTCAAAACACGCGTCAAACGTTCCATTTCTTACATAATTGGTTGTATCTAAATCCTTTACACTATAAGAGGCAATCAGGTTTTCATGTTTTTTGAGAAACTGAGAAATTAACAGCTCAAGGCCCTCTAATCTTGCAGCAATATATGCCGTATTCAATCTATCCTTCGGGGTCTTGCGGAAGTTACCTCTGCTTTTATCAATCTGGTTACTTAAGTCTTCTAGCACTCTTATTTCACTCTCCATCTTTAATAACAATCAGTTCTCGAACGTTTTTCACTATTTTGAATTTTGTCAAAATAAAACGACAAAACAAAAATCCTGACAGTTTTATAATAGCAATTTCCAACTCGCTTGCACCTTTCGTAGTTGTCAAAATCACTAGGCCAAATGTCACATGCCCTTATGAAGTCTTTCGACGTGTGGCGCCATCTATGATTTTGTCACCAGCAACTTCTTTCCCTCTCCAATTCAGTCGTTTAAAAAGTTGCCACCCTTGAAGATCCCAATTGTATTTTCTTGATTTTTATTCGACTCGATGGAACTTGTACATTTCACAACTAGATTTCACTATGGGATCCTTTTAGCTACTTCGCAGTACTTGCTTTAACACTAAGGGACTTGTATTGGATTTTTGATTGCAGTAAAAGAAAATTCACAACGTCTTGGATCGACACCTCCAAAGAATGTATTTTTAGGTTATAAATGAATGAACAGTGAAACGATCGAATGAATACAAAACAGATACAAAAATTAACATTATTCACACATTCGCTTGGACACCTGTTAATGCTACGCCGTAGAAATTTTTCAGCAATTAAAAGCTTTAAAGGTCGTGATCCACCGTACCCGTGCGTTAGATCAAAATTTGCAATTTTCAAGTGACGAAAGAAGAAAGTCGGTGAGGTGGTTTAAGAGAGATTTACAAAGAAAAAAAATCAAACTAAAACAGCACAATTCACCAAGTCATTTTGGAGCTTAAAACTAAAAAAACCATTGTCTCACTGATTTTATCAATTAGCTTATGCACCTGTTAATACTGTGCCGTAGTAGCTATTCAGTATTTCAGAAGTTTACATGGCGTAATCCATCACGCCATATGCGCCTGATCAAAACACCATTCGCAAATTCTTGTGACTACGTTTCAGGGCTAAGTACCTAATTAACGGGACTGAAACTGAAATAGTAACTGTCTGAAAGCTTATACATTGTTAATGCCTTTTCAGTAGGTTTTATTGCATATTTAATGACCAGGAATAGCGTCAAATTGTTATAATATTTATCTGCTTTTATGTTTTCTCATTTCTAGATTTATATTTTTCAGAGGCTATTATGATAGTTTACACATTTCTGAAGCCCCCTGCAGTATGGTTGTTGAAGTTTTCAGGCGATTTCAGGTCGTAATCACGTTGGCTGCTAACTTCACAAAAAAGGTCATCTTAATTTGGTCGTATTATAGGCAGCTAGGTTTGGCTGCCAACTTCACACCGGTGTTCAAAACAGTGTTTTGTCTTCTTCTTTAAAACTCAAATCGTAATTCGAAAGAAATTTGACAAAACACTCAATTAAAATAGGTTTGAAATACGTTTTAACGTTTTATGCATATGACGGATTTGATGGGTTAATAAAAATTGCATTCGGAAAGTATGTAGGTAGGTACAGGAAAAACTAATAATCGTGAGTGAAACGCACCCTGTACCTACTTATATAGAAGTAGGGCTGAGTAGGCGCTTTTAAATGAAATTGCCAGAGATAACGATAAGTATGTTATTAATTAATGAACTTTGTTCTTGTTTTGTTTGCTTGTGATTAAAGACGGGTCTAATTGCCTGTTTTTGAGCGGGGGTGGTAAAGCTGACGAGTTGTTTACACAAAATATTCTCGATAACAATAAATTAATGCACATAATTAGGTAATTAGTTAATAGTTATCACCGTAATGTTCGAACTATCCACTTAGCTTACAGAACTAAAAGTATTACTTAAAAATTTAACAAATATCATTTATCTTTTTGGCAATATTAACTAACGTCAATTAGTCAGGATTGTGTTCGCAAGTTCACAATTCTGGCACTGGTACTGTTAGTGGCAGGAGTAACGCTTACCACCAGGTGAAAGTCTTGCTCGTTTGACCGTATATAAAAATAATTAAGCAGCACTTTTATGTTAGGCCCTTAGTCTTATAAAATGTTATTCTTTACATTAAGTACCCAGCGAGAGCTAAATCCTCCAAGTGTTATTCCCAATACTCTATTATAGAGCTCAGGAATGTAAATTTTTTTTTAAAAAAAAATTTATTCAGTACTTAAATGATCATATTTTATAAAATCTTTGAGCACTAGATACAAGTAGGTACAAGTATAAAACAAAATTTTTAATGTTTTCACAAGTATAAAACAAAATTTTAATGTTTTCACAAGTATAAAACAAATTTTTAATGTGTTCACAAGTATAAAACAAAATTTTAATGTTTTCACAAGTATAAATAAATTTATAATGTGTTCACAAGTATAAAACAAAATTTTAATGTTTTCACAAGTATAAAACAAATTTTTAATGTTTTCACAAGTATAAAACAAATTTTTAATGTGTTCACAAGTATAAAACAAAATTTTAATGTTTTCACAAGTATAAAACAAATTTTTAATGTGTTCACAAGTATAAAACAAAATTTTAATGTTTTCACAAGTATAAAACAAATTTTTAATGTTTTCACTCCACTGAAGAGAGAAGTAAAAGTAGGGCCTTCGCTTTTCTGTGTTTCCCTCCATAAAAAATACTCAAAGAATACTTTTGTACTTTTTTCATCTTTTTATATGAAAAAAAAAAGACTTTAGACCTTTAATTTTGTTTATAGCTTATGCCACTCTAGATGATGTAACGATATCCCAAACATAAATCTGTTCAAGCTTAGGAGAATTTATGGTGGAACAAAGAAACCCAAATACATTTATTATAGGTATTATTTACACAGGAACCCTGACATCATAACAATCCTTTTTTTGGGCAGTCGTGTATAAGTAAAGTCTGGGGGTCTGGGATCTAGAACTAAAGTCTATGGCGTGCATTCAGACTTACTGGACGTTACATAAGTTACTAGTAGGTAAACGGGGTGTTCCAGTGAACGACAGACATATGTTACGATATAATAGTTTTCATCCTTATGAACAGCTTTTAATATTGGATCACCTATGAAATCGCGTAAAAAAAGCGTTTGAGTTAGCTCCATAGTATAAGTTGTTCAAAATAATGAGTAGGTACTATGATATCCTAAAACATGTGCATAACTGAAAAAAAAAATTTCTAACTGTGTGCCTTTTTTGCACAGTTAGAATTCATACAGTTGAAACTACGCATTTTTCATTGAGAATTAATGAGTTAACGCAGTTGAGGCAACTGAATAAAAACAGTTAGGAAGCAAACAGTCCAAACTAATGTTTGAACAGTTAGAGGAACGTTTATGTCGATTATACCAACGTATTATAGACAGTAATTTTAACTATTTCACTCATTTACGTAAAAATGATTATATACACCGTTTGAAACAATTACTTATACTGTGTAAGACATTACCAACAGATGAATGATCAGTAAAAATAATGCTTCATTGCAGTTTTTGCAACGTTTTTACATAGTTACAACTAAGAAACGTGTTATTACTGGTTCAAACAGTTACATGTACAGATTAAAAAAGTTACCTCTAAATGATTGGTCAGTAAAAATAAAGTTTCGTTGCACTTGTTTCAATGTTTTCACACAGTTACAACAAAGACTAGAATTCTTACTGGTTAAACAATTACATTTACTGATTTCAAAAATTGACTCTAACCGATTGATCGGTAAAAATAAAGTTTTTTTGCAGTTATTTCAACGTTTTTTTACACAGTTACAACTAAAACAAATACTCTAACTAATTGAAGCCGGTACTTTTATTGATTTCATAATTGTCTCTAAATGTTTATTGGTAAAAATAAAGTTTCGTTCAATTGTTTCAACGTTTTCACACAGTTACGACTAAGAAAAAATATTCTTACTTGTCAAAACAGTGACATTTAGTGTTTTCAAAAGTTACCTGTAAATGATTGATCATTAAAAATAAAGCTTTGTTACACTTATTTCAAAGTTTTCACATAACTACAACTAAAATTATTATTTTTAATGGTTAAATAGTAATATTTAATGGGTTGCAAAAGTTACCTCTAAATTATTGATCGGTGAAAATGAAGATTCATTGAAGTTATTTCATCGTTTTCACATAGTTACAACGAAGAATATTTTTTACTGGTCAAAACAGTAATATTCAATGATCTCAAAAGTTACCTCTAAATGATTGAGCGGTAAAAATAAAGTTTAGTTGCAGTTGTTTCAACATTTTCACATAGTTACAACTAAAAATATTGTTTTTACTGGTTAATATAGTAATATTAAATGATTTCGTAAGTTACCTCTAAATGACTGATCGGTAAAAATAAAGATTCATTGAAGTTATTTCAACGCTTTCACATAGTTACAAAGAAGAATTAAATTTACTGGTTAAAGCAGTAACATTAAATGATTTCTAAAGTCACCTCTAAATGATTGGTCGGTAAAAATAAAAGTTTATTTGCAATTATTTCAACGTTTTCACATAGCTAAAACTAATACAAGTATTCTTACTAGTTTAAACTGTTACATTTACTGTTTTAAAAAGTTGACTCTATCCGATTGATCGGCAATAAGTAAAGAATCATTGCAGTTACTTGAAAGTTTTCACACAGTTACAATTCAGACTTATTTTTACTGGTTAAAACAGTAATATTTAATTATTTCAAACTCACCTTTAAATGATTGATCGGTATAAATAAGATTTATTGAAGTTATTTCAACGTTTTCACATAGTTACAACGAAGACTTATTTTTACTGGTTAAAATAGTAATATTTAATTATTTCAAAACTAACCTATAAATGATTGATCGGTATAAATAAGATTCATTGAAGTTATTTCAACGTTTTCACATAGTTACAACGAAAACTTATTTTTACTGGTTAAAACAGTAATATTTAATTATTTCAAAACTCACCTCTAAATGATTGATCGGTAAAAATAAAGATTCATTGAAGTTATTTCAACGCTTTCACATAGTTACAAAGAAGAATTAAATTTACGGGTTTAAACAGTAAATTTTAATTCTTCATTCCTTAGTACTCATTTAGTGATTTCTAAAGTCACCTCTAAATGATTGGTCGGTAAAAATACAAGTTTCTTTGCAGTTATTTCAACGTTTTCACACAGCTACAACTAATACAAGTATCCTTACTAGTTTAAACTGTTACATTTACTGTTTTCAAAAGTTGTCTCTATCCGATTGATCGGTAATAAATAAAGATTCGTTGCAGTTATTTTAAAGTTTTCACACAGTTACAATTAAGACTTATTTTTACTGGTTAAAACAGTAATATTTAATTATTTCAAAAGTTGGCTTTCGATGATTGATAGGTAAAAATTAAAGGTTCGGTGCAGTAATTTCAACGTTTTCACATAGTTACAACGAAGAATTATTCTTACTGGACAAAACAGTAATATTTAATTATTTCAAAACTTACCTGTAAATGATTGATCGGTAAAAATAAAAGTTTCATTGCAGTTATTTCAACATTTTCACACAGTGAAAACTAAGACAAGTATTCTTACTAGTTGAACAGATACATTTACTGTTTTCAAAAGTTGACTCTAACCGATTGATCAGTAAAAAATAAAGATTAATTGCAGGCATTTCAACGTTTTCACATACGTAGTTACAACGAATACTGATGTTTACTTTACTGGCTAAAATAGTAATATTTAATGGTTTCAAAAGTTACCTCTAAATTATTGATAGGTAAAAGTAAAACTTTCGTTGCAGGTATGTGGGAGAAGCCAGGTAGAATTCAAAAGCACAATGTAAATTTACCAACAATCTGTATTTTATGAAAAGAAACATAAATAATCTATAGACAAAACAATTATATTATTATAACCATATTTAGGCATTACCACAATATAATAACAATATAAAATATTAAAGTAGTTATAGAACAATAGTACTTGATGAGGACAGTTCAGAGCACTGTCGTGCCGTGTCCGCGACTGGACAACTTCTGATCTGCCGAGAGGTCTTGCGACCGTTTTGCCAATGCCTGCTTGTCAGTGGTGGGAGAGCGCAGTACTCAATTGCACAACTATTGAGACGGAAGTCAAGAACACAGTACCGGCGGAAGTCAATAACGCGGTACTCAAAATGACTGTGTTACCCGGAAGTCCACAGAAAAATACGAAATAATTGAATATAATCCTTTTTCTCCCACAGGTATTTCAACGTTTTCAGACAACTAAAACTAATACAAGTATTCTTACTAGTTTATACTGTTACATTTGTCTTCAAAGTTACCTCTATAATGATAGTTCGATAAAAATGAAGTTTCGTTGCAGTTATCTCAACGTTGTCACAAAGCTATTTATTATTGACTTGAATTTTCGGTGACTTTGGTTCTTCGGCAAATAGGTACCTATCCTAATCCCGGATTTCATCGCGCAAGGACGCTCGGAGCTCATATATAATATCTCTCCATAGCCCGCTGCGCTGTGCGACTCTAAGCTTCCTGAAACGGCCAACAATTAAGCAAGATAATAGATAGATAGATATTAGATATTTTTTTTGGGTTTTTATTTTCTACCATGACTTAGTACCATAGTAATGTCATCAGCTCAGCATCACTGGCAACACACACTGGTTAAAGACGCCCTTGTTTTTAGGTACAGTGCTAGGTATTTTGGACTAGAAGATATCAGTAACTGCCCGAATGCTGCCCTTCCGATTTGTATTCTTCGGGCGACCTCGTTTTCTACAAACAATCAACATTTCGTCAATCAACATTCGAACAATCTGTTCAAAGTTATCATCTTTGATTATTTATAATTATAATGGTCAACAACTTCGAGAGTATCGTTCCCAACGACAACTGGTACGGACCGGGTGCAACATGGAAATTTTTATTTCAAAAATAAAATTTCGTTGTACCTAGGTACTAGGCCTACATTACAAGCAAACTGAGACGGGGAGGAATTGGCCGATTAGCGTCCACACGACCCGATTTTTCCAGATTTTATCAAATCGCGACCATCCAATGTTGTCTAGGACGATCGTTCTAGAATTTTGTGGTGTTCTATTATTTATTCTGTGCTATTGGGCAATTCGCCTACACGCGACACAATCTAGTCCGTCTCTAGGTAGGTACCTACCTAGTACAACAGAATACATAATATAGCTAATACCTACTTAATTGGCACCTAGCACCTAGTCACGTAAAATTGTAGGTTCATCATAAATACCTAAGCATGTAGGCAGGTAAGTACTTCAATCATCTGTAGGTATCTAGGTACATATTCATTTTTGGAACCAAATTGAACAATCAGAAATAAGGTTTCATTGTAGGCGAAATATTATTTAATAAAACGATTAAAACTGTTAAACCTAACTGTTACAGACAGTTACAATTATTGTACATTCTCTTTGAGAAACATGTTAGAACACGTTTCAACCAATGAGAGACGCTGTCGGCGACGCTTTTGGCGCGTGCAGCCGTGCACTCAGTCAGTGCTGCCACTTTAGTGATTATGTCACTAGATAATATAATAAATTTTCTTCCTATTTGGCGATTTATTTCAATGGTCAACCATAATTAATTTTTAATTAATACTAATGTATCATCTAGCGAATTTTATTTTTAAGCATCCTCTAGCGATATTTGAACCCAACTCAATATCGCAAAATTTTCTATAGAATCATTATTACTTTCTTAAAATTTCTATATTTTTCCGCGTCATCTGCTCTTTACTATCGAACAATGTACAATGTAACATGTGTACTATTACTTCAAAAAGTCAAGATTTTGAATAAGATACTAAGATTTATTATGGATTTATTATTAACAGAGCGCCGCGGTTTCACTCGCCATCTTACAGGATAGATTATTTTAGCATGATGAGTGTAGTAAAAACAAAGGATAGAAATAAGATGGGCTTAAGTAGATACACTAAATTCTTTCCTAAAAAAATTCTTCAATTTTTAAAAATCCAAAGTCAAACGTGAGTGTTTTGACTTAACATTTTATGATTAAATAAAATGGTTTCGAAGTTATGAATTTGTAATTAACCACTTTAAGACACTTGTTAGAGTGCTAAATTTTCAAGATTCTAGCAAATTTTTTAAATGCAAATTTTTTTTCGTTTGTCCATTTCTTATTAAATTGACTTGGCAACAATGGTTGCCAAGTCGATTTAACCACTAACACCACTAAACTACTACACACTAATCTTAGCCACTTTATATCTAGCTATTTTTTGGTCTGGTCCTATTAATAAAACTTTAACCTACATTTTTTAGCTACAGTTCTAGTAACTTTTTATGTGGCATGAATGCTCTCGAGAATCTGTAGTTACGGCACCAGATCTTAATAAAAAACTAGTATGGTATCTATGGGTTGCCCGCCGGGAATACCCTAAATATCCCGTTTCATTTCTAAATTCTAACTGCATTAATCCCTACTGATTAATTATACTCCCGTGTTTGACTAAATAAAATGTGATTATTATTAGAATAATAGGAAGGTAACAATAATTATTGCTACAATGCGTGCAATGAAAGATGAAACTGACCGCGCCTCCCGTGCTCTTCGCCCGGTTCCCTGCCCGTCTCCGACCTCATACCGCTAAAAACACCTATAAATCGTCTACTGCGCATGTCAAATCACGTGGTTTGTCTCTCTTCTTTCATTGCACGCATTGTACCTTCTTCCTTCATACTAGGTAGCATCACTACTTCTAGCAACTTTATTGGGTAAAATAATTTGAAGACCTAGCAAATTTTTGAAAATGTCTAGCTACTGACTAAAGCTGAAGATTGGCAACACAGTCATATAGTGTATTATCTATGGCGCCAGTCAGACAAATCAAAATTAATGTTCATGTTCAATTCAACTGTGCGGCATTGCCAAATTAATTAGTTAGTAATTATCTGATTAAGAAGCTGAGAAGACTTATTATGATAAAATTATCTATATAAAAGCGTAGCCAGTGTAAGTTTCTATAGAGTATTTTTTTGTGCGGAAGAGCCACGGGGCGATAGAATGTCTGATGCTCATACAAACCCAAGTGACACTGTTTCCAGCATTCTGACAAGCTGGGGATTTGAAAAATACGTCGACGTTTTTCTTGGTATGTACTCTACCTAGCCTTCTTAAGTATTGATCTGTTAATTAAGTTCTTTTCTTCCATCAATTAGCCAATTATATTTAGCAGGAGGTATGTAAATACATATATGTAGGTACTTGCGTAGGTTTTAAGTACTTACGATGTACATGTATACCACATTCTCAGTCCATTGTATATTTGTTTGGAAGCCTAAATAGATTATTATATGTGAATTATATTGCAGTTCTAATAATATTACACGCCTACCTACATGTATCGAATTGATAACCTCCTTTTTGTTAATAAAACGTGGGCAGTGGCTTGACTGAAGCTACCTACCTACAGACTGATTAGATAGGACTTCTTTTGTTAAACTCCAAGCTTTTAGTTTACACGCGAGACCATTGGTGGAGTTGTGTATTGAACTAAATTGACAATAAAAATGTTGATACTTAATGATTACTAGGTAGTACTTAATTAAGGTAGGTATGTTTAAGTGATACTATACATTTATTAGTTATTTCAGAGAAATCATGTGATGATCTGATGTATGCTGTACCTATGAAATCATTGGATGTCATTATGGTATGAAAAGTATTTTTTAGTGTGTGTGGTGCTTGGGGTATAATGTTACATAATATGGGTTATGCAGAAATGTCTCATAAGCCTGTCATAGAAATCTAAAATGTGTCGTCACATGCAACCATGAATAACTTATAGCTAACGTTTATTACTAACTAAGCCTATGGGGTTATAAATATACCTATGTATAATTATGTATTTATTAATAAAGGCATAGCATGCTTTGCTTTGTAATTGAAACTATTTAACATAATCAAAAACCGTAATATCCCGATAACGTAGCATCAAACTTTTAACTTTTGAACATTTAGACTTCACAGTTGGTTTCACAGTTAGGTTAGTTAGGTTTTGGTCTAGTCTTATGGGTTCTAAGTGGAACAGAGCACAGCTGTAAAATGTGGGTGTTTCTACTGAGTCAGAGTGCAGTCGAAACACAATCAAAACTCTGCTCTGCCCATGGCCTCAAGTCTACTATGACAGTGTTTTCAAAATTGCTATTGTCTATTATTTTTGTTCCCTAAATCATCAAAGATAATTCAGGAGATTATCATATTTTGTATTGTTAGTGTAATAACAAGTGGAAGAAAATGGGGGAGACCTTTGCCCAGCAGTGGGACTAGCACAGGTTAGTTTTTTTTTAATTAAAGTGTCATTCAAAGTTTTATAGTTATAGGAATAGGTTGTAGAATTGTAAAAAAAATGTAAAAAAGCGACAATAAGCCATTCTCATAGTAGACTTTGGGCCCGGCTCTGCTCGCCAAAAATCAGCTATTCCGTAAAAAAGTGAGACTCAACAAATGGGACAACTCAGTAAACGGGACCTGACCTCAATTCTCCATTATCTTGCTCCACCTGTGAACCGAACTGTGTGTGTGATTTGACATTCTGAAATAGGATCAAAGCACCTACATTCCATTGGAGTGTTCACGGGGGCATAGTAACTATGTATTACCTTTGTATGCGATAATGTTCTGTATAATATAATAAACAAAGCACTTTTTCAATCAATCAATCAATCATTCATTTATTTATTTCCTAGAATACATTCTTAAATTACATGTCTAGTTTTTAAAGTACAAGACCTGCAAGCAGCCTCATAGTACTCATCATTATTTTTCATAATGATGAGTATACTATGAGGTCTTTTTGGCTTAGTAACCCTTTCTTCTTATGCCTGTTATATAGGTGTGCTATTTCATTTCATGTTTAATTGATTCCTCATGTAGTAAGGTTTTAGTTTTCCGATATATCATGTAGTATTTATTGTTTTCAGAAAATGAGGTTGATCTAGAGGCCTTAGAGCTGCTAAATAATGATCAAATCAGAACCCTTATTCCTGCTATTGGACCGCAAGCAAAGTTTAAAAAAAAATTAAATGATTGGACAGCACGACAACCAGTGACAAATAGTTTGAAACAAGTAAGTAGAGAGTTAGCATGATCTAACCACTCCTCTGTTTAGTGTCCTTAGTTAGACTGATTAAATTACTGTGTCCGTAGTTAGAGTGGTGGATGTGGTCTGATGAGTTAATTTTGTAATCTAACCATGGCCCTCATTGATCTAATTAAAAAAGGGAAGATTAGGTACCAGTTCCTCAGGCGTGAACCGTGCCATATTTAGTAGACTCTTATACTCTCGTTATTTTACAGAATGTTACTGAAGATATAAGCAATTTTGTTTCTATATATGGAGAAAGTGTAGGCGGACTTACGCCGTCACTGACGTCGCCAATAGCACCAGCGTCGCCGTCATCTTATGTCTCGGGGGTTTCGAGCATATCTGCAATAGATGTGTGTGAAGGAGACCTAGTTAAATTACTGGGGAAAACTCAAGATGGTCAACTACTCCTCAAGCAGGGTTCTGAGCCCCTAGGAGACCACTTGCGAAAAATTTTGACAGCTGAAATATCTAAAGAAATATTAAAAAGTGATCCAAAGGCACCTGTGACTGCAGACACATACATACATTGGTCAAATGAAATTGGTAAGTAGGCAAGTTAGTCTTTCATAAATCTCGCTCGAAAAGGGTTTGTTTGGTGCTTAAAACCAGTGCGCAAAACTCTGGAGATTAATGACCTTGACCTCGCGTGAGGTAAAGGCCATAGAAACGTCTAGGTCCTATGTAATTATAACTACGATATTTATTTATTTATTTATATATTCATTTTCAGCAAAAGTATTTCCAGCAGAAAACAGTTCTGTCTACTACACAGCTACTAGGGGAGCAGGCCGGGCCCATGGACGTTTATTTGATGCTGTCACAAATTTGAAAGCCAAATACCGCAGGAATCATATATATCAACCAAGGGCACGCCGGTCCCTGAATAAATCATTGACTCCAGAAACTGCAATTTCACATCAGAGGCCAGCACTAACTAAAGAGGATTTAATTGCCACTGAAGTTGGACAGGAATTCAATGTACAGGAGATAGAAGAATGCTTAGAATGGCTCAAATCATCTGTAGACAACTATGTTCTCTGTGCTGAAAAGTGGAAAAAAACCAGTGAATTGAGACTACAGAGAGTATTGACAGAAAAAGAAGCACAGACTTATATTAGAAACTTCCCGTGCCTAAAACGTTCTTGGGGGCTAACACTAGTAAGTGTTGATAATTGCGTTGTTAAATAATCTTTATTATTATTGTTCCCAGGGCAGTTTCATTTATAGTTCATAATTACCGAAAATAATCTTCCATTCATTACATTTTAATTTTTGTGGTTTTAGTGTTTACTTTCGAACAACAGTATTATAAGAATTAATACTTTTTTATAAAAAAAAAAACAGAAACCAACTTCAATGTTTTGCATATCTGCATAAAATACGCAATTTGGTCTACTTGTGATTTTGATTTTTGAACCAAATTATTGAACCGATTTCGATGAAATTCCTACCAAACAAAAAACAACATACAGGTGAATTAAGAACCTCCTGCTTTTTGGAAGTCGGTTGAAAATATCCACCTATGTCATGAACAAATCGAGCCACCATGCATTTTGACATTTTAAGACAGGAGGTACACAAGTTAATTCACTCAAAGTATCCAACTAACAAAATTTATTTTTTCCAGCTCATAGAAGATTTCAACAGATGGTATCCTAAGAATGAGTTCATTTTTCAAAATAAGTTTCCATTGCTCAAGACCAAGCTCGTCTCCGTAAGTGGCAAAATTTCGGGGAAAAGTACTTACGTCACTAAATTGAAAAAACTCTCTCAAGGTTAGTATTAATATTAATCTGTGTAATGTTCTAGATAGATAGATAGATGAATACTTTATTGAACTCACCAGAGAATTTTAACAAAAAAAAGCAACAATAGAAGTAGTGTAACAATGGGTGGCCTTATCGCTTAAAGCGATCTCTTCCATATTCATTTTTTTTAATTTTATTTTTTTATTTTTTTTGTGATCTTTTTCATATTTTTATGGTTTTATGGTTTAACAGTCCATGACAGATTATCTATATACATCTATATCTATCTATATCTATATCTATACATATAAAAAAACTGTAACCAAAGGAAAATCTGTACATAGAAGATAATTCAGAAAAATCAATTTTATTTGAGTAAGTATATGAAAGTAGTAGAGTCCAAAAATATAGTTTTTAGAATTCTTGTCTGTCTGTATGTCTGTCTGTCTGTGTGTCTGTGACTTCATCACGCAAAAACCACTGGATGGATTTGGATGCCGTTTGCTGAACTGTATTTCTTGGAGTCCTGCGGAGGTTTTTATCATTGTTTCATCAAAATCGGTTCACCCAATAAGAAGTTATAGATATTTTTATGAATCGTCATCCTATATTAGCTGCATATAAGGGAACTCTTCAACGGTGTACAGCAAATACAATAAATTTTGTTTAAGCATTTTATTATGGGAGCCAGTTTCAAGTTTTACCATGAAATGGTCTCCAGATAAAGGAACTCTTCAATGGTCAACAGCACAGACACTACATTTTGTGTACGCATTTTATTATGATAGCCGGTTTTAATTTTTATCAAGACATAGTTTCTACACTTAGGGTTGGGTCCTGACAAAGGAACTCCTCAACGGTTAACAGCACAGACACGAAATGCTGTATACTTACGCATTTCATTATGATAGCCCGTTCTAAGTTTCAACATGACATGGCTACTGCACAAAAGCTTTTTTTTAAATGATTTTTAATTAACTTATTTGATGATATCTCGGGAACGGATTAATTGAGTTCAATTATTGTTTTTTTTTATTATCGATTTTTGATTTTGAGTTAACTTATTTGGTGATATCTCGAGAACGGATTGACTGATTCCGATGATATTTTTGTGTAGGTACATTTCGGACTCGAGAAGGTTACTCGCGCATTGGAATAGCAAGAAAATCACAAAAAAAATGAGGGGGGTTTGTGAGGCGGGGTCGGGGGTTGTTGGTAGAGGTTTTAGAGGGAACGGGGTGGGGAAGGGTAGGGGGAAAGCGGAAGAGGGAAGGGAGACGAAAAGGAGAGGGAGGGGGGTTAAATTTGAATGCGTGCAAAGCCGCGGGGCGCAGCTAGTATTAAGTATAAGAGACAAAAATGAAAACTGTATTATGAATCTACCGCGTTCGCAGATAGTGAGCAGTGGATTTTCACACCCGCCCGCAAATTTGTACGCCAAGCCAGCAATGACGTACATTCTGTCTCATTTTTTTTATTTAATGAAACTGCGTGATGCGTACCAGCAAGTCTCTCACCTATGTTAGTCGTCGCGCTTGCTCATAACAACGCAATGCCGCACAGAATATTGAACTTGAAAGTTTTAAACCCTGCGCGGCAATGCACTGCGCCCATCACCCTAAGATATAAAGATCTTAGATCTCATTGTGCCGAGTAATTTCTATGGAAAAATTGCCCTTCCATCCGAAACATAGTAATGTTTGCACACTGATGCTTGGCGGTTTAATAACTGGCAAAGGTGTGGTAAGGTGAACCCTGCAAGAGTTCTACTACTACATATCTGAACATACAAAATATCAACATCTTAAAATAAAATAATTGAGCAGGTGTAGTATAAAATATGTTTATTTTCACAGATGATGATCCCGAAACGAGCGCGCTTGCTACGCTTATGCTGATTCCACACATCTTGGGGCCTGTACACATTAAAAAAAAGAAAAGTTCTGCAACAGAAGCTCGAGAAAGCTTTATTCTTCACATCGATGATGAAAAACTGCTTAATGAAGCACGTAAAGAGCGACAAGCAAAATATAAAGAGCTGGGAATAACTATACAACCTTACATCATTGTTGCTGGACCTGTAGAAAATATTACATCAAGGTACATTGTGTTGGATGATATTGTCTATGAGGTGGCAGGTATAAGCGATGCGGTGGACGCTTGTTTCAAAATTATATGGGCTTTATATTTGGAATATCCGAGTCAGTGTCTACATGTGTGGCAGTTCTTGCAAAGGGCCATTTACAACATACCATCCAAAGCTGTAGATAAAAGAGAAAAAATAACGACTTCAGTTCTTAGTTTACTGAGTGATTGTGGAGTCTCAACAAATTAAAATGGTTGTTTGTTTTCTTTGTGAAACTGTCATTAAAGACACACAAGCTCTTCGTGTTCATTTTCAATTTTATCATAGTGATCACAGCTTTGAACAATATCGATGCAAAGAGGATGGCTGTTTCAGATCTTACCACCTTTTTAACTCATTTCGTAGGCATTATTTAAAGGTACATTCATCAAATGCACTAAGCAATAATGAGGACGACAAAGGATCTCAAGTAACAAGTGCATGTATGCCACCAGAGCAAGCGCCTTCATCTTCTGTAGACCTAGTTTCTCGTTCGCTTGATGGGTTGCCAGTGGTAACACCTACATTTTCAAGTTCTTCACATACTGTCCCATTTGAAACAGCTATAGCATCACTGATAGCTATCTTGTATGGATCTGCCAATCTACCCAGAAATATTGTCCAAATTATTATCGAAAGTCTTGAAAATATTTTTTCACATTCAGTGATTCCATTGATTAAACAGTTGTTGCAGAATATGTCTAATAATGGGGAAATCAACTTTACTAATTCTATTTTAGATGCAGTCAATACAATACACAATGCAATAAGTTCAGGCTTCAGCATATTTACAACAGAACATCGTAGATTTCGATTCTTTGAACGATGCTTAACTTATATACCGCCTCAAGAAATTGTAGTGGGTGAAAGTCAATCGTTTAATACTGTTCGTGGCAGGCAAGTTATCTCAACAGTTACCCGTACGATGCAATTTATCTCATTAAGAAAAGTCTTGTGTGCGTTTTTTTCTCTTGAGTCTATATTAGTGGATACGTTACAGTATATGACAGATCTTTACAAGGATAGAGAAAAAATACAGAATTTTATTCAAGGTAATTTTTGGCAATTGAGAAGAACAGCTCACTCCGGTAGAAACGTTGTGCCTTTATTTTTATTTTACGATGATTACGAAATTTCCAACGCTTTGGGTAGTCACTCAGGAATTCATAAGCTAGGCGCTGTATATGTTTCGATACCTTGTTTACCTCCGTGGCGATGTTCCAAACTTTCAAATATCTTCTTAACATTGTTGTTCCACTCTTCCGACAGATCGCAATTCGGCAATGACATTATATTTCAGCCTATAATAGAGGATTTGAATTATCTTAGTACCGTTGGCATAACATTTGATATTCCCAATTTCAATGGAACAGTATACTTCGAATTGGCGTTGATTATAGGGGATAATTTAGGCATTCATTCCATGATTGGCTTTATCGAAAGCTTTTCCGCTCATTATCCTTGTCGGATTTGTAGGATGAGGAAAGAGGACATAAAAATTAAATCATACGAAGACAAGGCACTCTTAAGATGCAATGATGATTATGAAGCTGACCTACTAGAAGGTATTCCAGCCAACTCTGGAGTGAAGGAAAAATGTGTTTGGTTAAAAGTGAACGGCTTTGAATTATTCAAACAGGTTGGTGTTGATGTCATGCATGATATTCTTGAAGGAGTCGGTAAATATGTGATGGGGTTATTACTTCAAAAGTTCATTTATCGTTTCAAATATTTTTCTTTGGCACTGTTGAATGATAGACTTAGCACTTTTGTATATGGGCCAGATGCACGCAATAAACCTGTTGAACTGTCTATGCAACACATCAATCAGTGTAGTATTCGCTTGAGTGCGTCAGAAATGTTAACTTTCATCAGGTACTTTTCAGTTCTAGTGGGTGATAAAATTCCTGGCGGTGACAGCTATTGGTCTCTATATTTAAAGTTGAGGGAAATTGTAGAACTCGTGTCAGCTGTATTCGTTTGGACAGGTCTCGACGCAGTGATGCAAGATTGTGTAACTGAACTTAATAATATGTATTTGTTCTTGTCGAATGAAACGCTTAAACCTAAGTTTCACCATCTTACCCACTACCATAACGCAATGGTTAATTTTGGTCCTTTTTTTTTATTTTCGTCTATTAGGTTTGAAGCAAAACATAGGTTGTCAAAAATGTCTGCACGAGCTTCCAGTAACCGAAAAAACATAACATATAGCTTAGCTGTCAAAAACCAACTCAAATTAAATCAAATATTTTTGACCGGTGCCCTCGATCCAGTACTAGCCTGGGGGTCGAGATTAATAGAAAATTCACCATCTGATTTAGAACTCATTAAATCTTGTCTTCATCTCGAGTGTATCGAGTCTTTGCGTCGTGTACTTTGGGTTACTATGTCTTCGATTCGGTATAATAAAGGTTCTGTGCTTGTTTGTGATCCTGTCCCAGAAGACCGAAATGACTTAACCTTTTTAATGGTAGATAATTTGTATCTTTATGATAGCTCAAGAGTTATTTTGACGGGAACTCTGCTAGAAACAATTATTTTCGATTGTCATTACTATGCGTATGAAGTTGAACATAAAGTAGAGAAGAAAGCAGCCATTTGGTATAATACTCTAAATTTTAAGACGCCCCATACTGTAAGCACAATTATGTCTCCGTCAAAAAGAAAAATGGTAACTTTACGTAGTCCCATATAGCTGCAATTGTAACTAAGCTTGTAGAACTGTAGAAGCACAATGTCCTAACTTCGAGATGCTAAAACAATATTACTAGAATAGGGTATTTCAACCATTTTTGAAAAGGTTCTTGAAGAGATTCTGTAGTGCTAATAAACCTAATAAACCACTAAAAAACTCAATTTTTTATTCAATTGATAAGTGCCATAAAAATACGTTTAAATTTTACATTTTCAAATTTCAAACAAACGCGCTAATATTTTTAATGATAATTGCTTAGCATTTGTTTACGTAGCCAACTTGAGAAACTTTTCAAAAATTATTGAAATACCCTATTCTAGTAATATTTATTTAACATCTCGAATTTAGGAAAGTGTGCTACCTAACCAATTGTTTCTATCTAAGAAAACTTGTATAACTCAAAATAAAATAAAAAATTCAACATTTTTAATGTTATTATCGAGAAAACTGAATCTTACAGTAAAATAAGTACGTGGGTATATACTTAAATGTACGAGTGAAACAGAGGACGCACATGGTATACACTCGTATGAACCCATAAGGGGTTGTGAGCTTGTTACCAACAATACTGACGTTTTGTTTCAATTTCTGAATGAACGTTTGTGAAGGGAAGCGCTAAGTAAAATAATTGAGCATTATTAGATGATTGCTTTCTGCGGTGACAGCGGACCGCCATTTTTCCCGAATTAGCCCTTTGGCCATACTCATGCCTTCGAGTTAGCAGTTTGTTCAGTCGACCGCTGATGAGTAAAGGTGGTCATGTAAATTTTTCTATCTTTATTTAAATGGTCCTAGTGCTATATCGCAGGATCGACCTGTTCGTCTTCTCTGTTTTTCTCATATTTTTGGGGTTGATCTTTATGTAATAATTTAGTTTTTTTAGCAACCCAAGCTCTGGTTTAAATGTATTTAAATATTCATTTTGTTTGACAATAAGCAATATTAGCGTGTTATTGTTTTAAATGGTGTCTACATGAATATTTTTATCATACTTATACCTATCATTTGGTAGGCGCATCTGTTGTGTTGTTTCCTGTGACTTAAGTGTTATTGTAGTAAGTATGTGTATGTTTCATAAATATTGTGGTATGTCAGCCTGTTTGCTGCTCTTTTTATTAAAAAAAAGTACAAGAGAATTGGGAGAATGTGGAATGAAAGGACAATCAATATTGTATGTTAATTCTATTAGCTAACGCACTTTATGTACAGTGCGTGCAATGAAAGAAGAGACTTGACAAATCACGTGGTTTGACATGCGCAGTAGCGCTTTATAGGTGTTTTTAGCGGTATGAGGTCGGAGACGGGCAGGGAACCGGGCGTTATCGGGGTGGCGGAAAGAGCACGGGACGCGCGGCCAAGTCTCTTCTTTCATTGCACGCATTGTACACTTTATTTTCCCTTGTATCCACAGCAACAGGTACGTATGAGCAAAAAAAAAACACAAAAGTAGTTATCTCCGCGTGCAGGAACTTAGTTCGTGTTGCATACTGGGTTACACGGAAAGGGTGTACTTAATTGAAAAGAGCTCAAAGAACTTTTACAAAGGAATCAACCCTGAAATCCATAAAAAACAGCTGTTCTACAAAAATGTTAATGAAGCTCCACGAAATGTATGGAAAAACTGTATTTTTTTCGTGATTTAAGATTAAAATTGGGGCCCAATGTAAAAGTTGTCATATCAATGAGTACTATGAGCTTCTTTCGGCTTTGTACACCTTCTCCGTGTAACCCAGTACATGAATTAAGTTCCTACACAAATGACATCTGGGAGGAAACTACTTTTGTGTTATTTTATTTCTAAACTTACCGCTATGGATACAAGCAAGTATACCTACTAGACGTTCTGATGGGTACAGTGTGTTATCATGTAATGATTAGTGATAATTCGATACTGTTTTGTTTGTAATTCATGTATAAGTATATTACATGATATATTTTCAAATAATATGCTGAGAATGTTGTCTCGTGGTAAACGACAATAAGGTTGAAAATAGCTTGCACACGTTTATTGAACTTGATATATTAAGACATTATTTTGCAAATTGAAAAACAAATCTAGATATTTTCGGCTTCTATTTCGTTTAAATTAACAAAACAAAACAACATTAATAGATAATGTTATTTTATTGTAATTTTAATTTGTGTACCGTTTAAAAGTTATGGTCGCTTTATGACTCTGTGTATATTTTTTATAATTGTAAATGTTGTGGTACTAAAATTGTGCAAGTATAGTATAATTTCTAATGTTTGTTATTAGAATGTGCATTTGTGCACTACTAAGTAACTATCTTCCATTTAAAATATCTAATAATTAATATAATAACTTTAAAATACCACAAATATATGTTAGGACCATATCTTTATTTTTTTACGAAGGAATATTGTAATATTTTGCTGATTATTAATACAGTAATTATTTTAAATTTAGATCGTTTAATTTCTCAGTTTAGAAAAGTATTGTACCACTTGTAGTAAAGCAATCTTGTGCTGATTACACCTCAGTTCATCTGGGTTTGCTTAATAATAATCAATGGTAATTTACGCAGTACACAAGTAAAAAAATAGTTACTCATCTCGAGATGTGCTTTGTCAAAAAGTGATAAAACACTTTTCCTACTGATAGTACCCCTCCACTTTAAATACAATTGTGGAGGTGCAGTACGTAAGTACACTTAACCTGGTACCCACAATGGGTAATGGGGGAAGAGTAATATATACATGCTGCACCATCGCAGCAGTATATACCACGGTTGAGGTGCAGTACACACTACTATATCCTCAGTACTTGCAACTGTGGAGGAACAGTAACTACTACCGTTTCACCATAGGAATCAGGTACTGAGGACACAGTAGTGCGTAGTGCGTCTCCGCAGTAGTATATATTGTTCGCAACAGTATGTACTACGGTGAAGGTACAGTACGCACTAATGTATGTTCAGTACCTGCTACTGTGGTGTAACAGTAGTGGTACTGACTCTCCACAGTTACAGGTGCGCGTTCCTTCAGTACCGGTAACTGTAGAGGGTCAGTACCCACTACTGTTACACCAGCAGTAGCAAGTACTGAACGTACAGTAGTACGTATTGTGTCATTACAGTAGTATATATTGCTTCGTAAAAGTAAAAACAACTGAGTACACAGTTGTAAATACATCTTTTACACAGTTGTAGATAATGTAGGAGCAGTATTTTCAACTCGGTAGAAGAAGTATTCGCAACTGAACTCGCAATACCCGTTACTGTATAGAAACATTAAAAAGATCTGAAAACACATTAAGACAAACTGTTACTCAACAATAGGAATCACTGTTGCCACAGTACGGGCTTCTGTGTAGAGCAAGTATATTCAACTGGATATGCAGTACGCGTTACTGTATAGAAACATTTAAAATATCTAAAAACACAGTTACACAAACTGTTACTTAACAATAGGAATCACTGTTGCAACAGTTTCGGCTACTGTGTAGAACAAGTATATACAACTGGATACGCGGTACCCGTTACTGTATAGAAACATTTAAAATATCTGAAAACAGTTAGACAAATTGTAACTCAACAATAGGAATTACTGTTGCAACAGTACCGACTATTGTGTAGAAGAAGTATATACAACTGGATACCAAGTACCCGTTATTGTATAGGAACGTTTAAAATATCTAAAACCACAGTTAAGACAAACTGTTACTCAAAGAAAAAAAAAAAAAAAATACAATAACAATATAAATACAAACAACAACAACAATATAATATTTGTGTTACAAAAATTTACAGATGGCGCCACCAACGCTTAGTTGGTAGCTTATAACAGGTTCGGAAATTTGACATCTCAGGCAGAGACTTCTGTAGCTTAATTGGCAAAGCAGTTGGGACGGAAACCCATAGCGACTGCTCGTATGCAGGTTCGAGTCCTGCCGGAGGTCATAATTTTTCTTCCTGTTTAAGCTTTAAAAACATAGAAATACCATAAGTGTGGAATCACTTCATACAAAAATATTCAAAACTGTTACTCAACAATAGGAATCACTGTTGTAACAGTACCGGCTTATGTGTAGAAGAAGTATATGAAACTAGCCACGCAGTACCCGTTACTGTACAGAAACATTTACAATATCTGAAAACACAGTTAGACAAACTGTTATTCAACAATAGGAATCACTGTTGCAACAGTACCGGCTACTGTGTAGAAAGAGTATATACATCTGGACACGCAGTACGAGTTACTGAATAGAAACATTTAAAATATCAAAAAACACAGTTAGACAAACTCTTACTCAACAATAGGAATTACTGTTGCAATAGTACCGGCTACTGTATAGAAGGAGTATATACATCTGGACACGCAGTACCCATTACTGTATAGAAACATTTAAAATATTGAAAACATAGTTAGACAAACTGTTACTTAACAATAGGAATTACTGTTGCAACAGTGCCGGCTACTGTATAGAAGAAGTAAATACAGCTGGACACACATTACCCGTTACTGTGTAGAACATTTTAAATCATCTATAAACACAGTTAGAAAAACTGTTACCCAACAATAAAATAAGTAAAATCGCTTTATAAATATAACTGTTTATACAGTTATACGTACAGTAAATCTTACTGTAATAAAGAGTTAAGTTAGGATATAATATTTATATACTACATAAATGCTTAAGACAGTAAAAACAACTGTTTGTATAGTTACTGTTCAAACAGTTATCATTACTTTCAATAAACATTTATCATCAACCGAATAAAACAGTAAAATTAATTGTTTAACTCTAACTGTTTTTTTTCAGTTACACTAACGTGTTAAATGAGTTGGCTCCATTTTAACCTCGCAAATCAATTACTTTTAATGGAATTCGGGTTACGTTCACTGCTTTTTTTTTCAGTGATCGTTCACCGAAACACCCAGTATAAATAATATTTGCTTAGCTACGTACATGAAATATTCTCGAAATCTGACACCAATCATTTAATTTTCGAAGTGAAAGGGCAGAACAAGGGGCGGCCTTATCACCTTAAGCAATTTCTTCCAGGTAACCTTGGGATGGACTGTGTGGTGGTGTAAGTACATAATATAATAAATTAATATTGTAATAAAAAAAGACAATAAAAATAGTGATACATAAATAATACCTACTATACATAATATATATACCAATATAATATATGAATTATGATAAAAAAGAATTTAAGTAAATATAGTATGTTTATTTTATTTGGAATATAGTATATCTTTATTATACATACAAAATACTAGATATTTAAAATTAAATCTTAATGCGAAAACATTATTCGTCGAAAATTCCCCCCCGTAATGCACCCTGCCCAAACGTGCCCATTATAGCGGCGGCGTTACCGCGCTGGATGGACAGAGAAATCTGCTGCGTCAAAAACCACCCAGCGCGGGGGTCCCGGCCTTTCTCTCTCAGACGCTGCCCGATGTCCCCTATGAGTTTCCTTGCATCGGCACACCACGGGCCCGCCGTTTCCACAGCAAAGGGGACAAAGTCGTAGGCCAGGGCCAAATCGGCATACTTTCGACTCCTTGCCCTTTGCGGCCACCTCTGCAGCGGAACCGGCACGTTGCTGGGATCCCCGGAGGTGGCAAGCAGCGAAAGTGCACACGCACGTGGCATCCCAAACAATGCACCGACCCCTCTGCCACGGGACCAAAGTAAGCCCGTCTGGACGCTTACCATCAGCCCGGGACAATCCCGGGGGTTCCAATATTGAAGGCACTTCAGCTGACACAAGGGCGCGCCTCAGGATCTCGTTCAAAGCATGGTGCCGAGGCCGCCGACCCGCACTTCGAGCACAGCTGAGACCATGATATGTATTGTTTTATGTATATAAATACAATATAATACGTGAACTGAAGTTTTCGGGTTTTCGAGTTCATCTAGTAGGTATAAAAGAAGACCGTCGCAGACGACGAAAATGCTATAACATTTAAGATAAAATATCGCTTGCAATAGGCAATTTTATTTTATGCATTTCACGATACAGGCTTAGCCTAGTGTGAGGATCATTAGAAATACCATTGTGATGAATATAAATAAACTCTGCATAAACGTGTACCTAGCTATAATCTAGATACACAGCAATACTGTTTTTGTTGTAATTTTAATAAGTTTATGCTGTAATAAAGATATTTTCATTTTCAATTTCATATTATCTTCGTCATTTGTTTTGTATGAGTAGCGATATTGAAATATGTTCTAAGATAACATAAAATATTATAGCATCTACATCGTGTGTGACGGCTTTTATCGTGTTTAGAAGTTTAAGTCAAAAGTACCTGTAATTGTACCTAAGGTACTTTAACGACTTTGCCCAACTATAATTAACGTCGTAAATTATAAAAAAGCGGCCATTTAATGAGTTTCTGTAAGTTTACGGCCCTAGTCTGGCTATAAAGCATCCACAAACACATTAGCTTTCCCGGTTGGAGAATTAACTTTATATAGACAAGTGACCCACCTGACTTCTCATATAGCTGACGTATATATAAAGTATATAGGTATCTATTACATAGGTACTCGAAATTTTGTAGGTACGTGCTGGATGACAAAACGAAACACTTATTTTTTATTTCGAAATAAGCTCTATACTATTGTAAGTACCTCACTTTAAAAAAGGTTTTAAATGTTATTATAGTTCTCCAGGAAAATACCCTATATCGATGAGAGAAAGAGACGACTGCAAGAAAGAGAGATGAGAGTTAATCTCAATCAATCGATGTTGATTTGGAAAGTTACTTGAAACAGAAACAGATGAAACGCCACGTCACGTCATCAGCCATAAAAAATCCACTGCTGGGCGAAGGCCTCCCCCTTAATAGAGGGGTGTTGCCATAATCCCCACGCTTGGCAGGCGGCTTGGGGATCGCAGAATGGTCACCACCGTTAACCAAAAGGACGCTGCTGCCCGTCCTCCGGTGGGTCTGGTTACAGTTTAAGGACATACCCAGGTCCAAGAACTTGACCAGGGTATGTCCTTGAACAGGGACTTGAAACAGTTGGTTAAAATTATCTTACGCAAAGTAAACCTGAATCAATATCATAAATTAAATGATACTCAGCATTTTTGGTAAATTGAAGTCTTATTATTATGGCTTATACAGAAAGATATAACAATGTTATGTAGGATTACACTTACTATAACCGGTGGCTGACCTCTGAAACCTTCATAAGAAATCACCTACTGTTAGCACGACATACCTGGAGAATACTGGAAGTATTCCTCTTCTTCCTTTGATCAATTGATTGATCGATTAACTCTTTATTGCTGACACAGAATATTATACAGAATGAATTAAGTGAAACGAGTGACTGTATTGCTAAAACTAGTTAAGATTGCATCTCTTCCAGGCAATCTTAACTCCCTTTAACGGTGCGAGCCACACTGCGTCTCTGTCTTCCATGGACTCACCTGGATCTTCAAATGTATACCCGCCCAGATAGCACTCAGATCTAGAGACAGAATAAGTCGCAGGCCACACAGAAATGGCACAGGGCGCGGACACGGTATGGGCTCCATTCAAATTTCGTACTAAATTAATTGCAATAACAATTTAGGACACACCGAACGATGTTCATCGGGCGTGCATCGAGCGCAAACGAGCCCGATAAACGTCATTCGGTGTGTGCCTTATTTCAATGAGTTTAGAATGAAAGAACGATGGCCAAATTTCATAGAGGCGTGGACCCCACTCTGATAAAGACCTAGGTATAGTTAATAGATATGATCTATTAGTTAGGTTTTCATGTGTAGAAAGTCCCTTAATATTTAGGTATTTTCTTTGAGGCCACGTTTTTTAATATTTCCCCGAAGACAAATCAACCAGACCACAAGTTTCTACAAGTCAACAGAAACTGTTGAGTAAAAAATATGTTTCATTTTTCTGGCTTTGTCTTATAATGATTTTTCGTTTATTTAAATAAGCAAATAGTAAATTTTTTTTGTATGTGAACCGAGCTTATACACTCTCGCTGTTTTGTTAGGTACGTTTTGTCCATAATTATTTGAATGGAATGGCAAGCCGCCCGTGCCATGTCCGCGCCCGACACTATTTCTGTGTAGCCTGAGCCTAAACTTTAGCAATTTTAAGATAAACGTGCGCATGAGGGGCGTGTTAACAGAAATGTAAGAGGTCGGTAGCGTTGTGGTGCCTTTGGTATTGCAGATATCCGTAGGTGACGGTGATTGCTTCATCATCATCACCATCCACGACGTCCACTGCTGAACGAAGGCCTCCCCCTTAGACCGCCACACTGTACCTTTCATTTACATCCACCGTTTACCCGCGGCTTTCACAGCGTCGTCGGGCCAACTAGTGAGAAGCCTACCTAAGCTGCGTCTTCCGATTCGCGGTCGCCACTCAAGAACCTTTCTTCCCCATCGGTTATCAGCACGTCGAGCGGTGTTGCCTATCCAATGCGATTTCAACTTGCTAACCCTGAGAGCTATGTCGGTGACTTTGGTTCTTTGACGAATATCCTCGTTCCGGATTTTATCGCGCAACGCAACTCCGATAATAGCTCTCTCCATTGCGTGACTCTGAGTTTCTCCAAATTGGTGATTGCTTGCCATCAGACAATACATCTGCTTCTTTGCCATCTATAGTATTAAAAAAAATACAGTGCAATGTTTAGATTGTCGTTTCATTTAAAACACAGATCACAACACAAATAAATCACTAGTCTACTAATTAACTAATCTATAACTAATCTATAACTATAAAAGGCTTTGTCCTGACTGACTGACTGACTGACTGACATATAGACAACGTACAGCCCAAACCGCTAAACGTAGAGACTTGAAATTTGGAGGGTATGTTTTTGGAGAGGTGTAAACGCCCACTAAGAAAGGATTTTTCGAAAATCAACCCCGAAGGGGGTTAAATGGGGTGTTAAAGTTTGTATGAAACTTTTTATTCTCTGGTTCGATTGATACAAAACTTGGTATACATATTCTACTATAAAAATAAGAAGATACGGGTGTCACAGTTTTTTCAAAATCAGCTCCCGTTAGTCTAAAAAATACGCTTATAGGGATGAGGCTGGGAATGGGGACGGGGATGGGCGTATTTATTGGTCGGCTGAACAGATGGAGCTGCATTTTTGGATAGGTAGTTATAGCATAAGGTTCGGAAACGGACATAGGCTATTTTTTTGTAGGTCCACGCAGACGACTGTTTGACGGACATAATTATTATAGATACTGTACAGCCTAAGCTGCTAAATTAATTTTTAATGTTAAATTAACTTACTTTTAAATGCCTAAACTAAATTTTGAGTGGTGTAAACTTACACTCAGCTCAAGCTGTGGTAGCTTCAGTGAGATCAAGCTCGACTCACATTCTTGGGGTCGCGGGTTCGAACCCGGGCGAGCCCGTTCCAATTAGTTCTTTGAAACTTACGCATGGATAATACCACTGGCTTTTCGGTGAAGGAAAACATCATGAGGAAACCTACATATTTCCGGAGAAGAAATACGATAGTGTATGTGAATCCGCCAACCTGCACTGGGCCAGCGTAGTGAATATGGCCCAATCAGGGTAGGCCGATATACCATTAGTGTTAAGGGCTGATGCAGAGAAACGCACACTCAGCAAGGATTTTGAAAAATTCGCAAGGGGTTCAATGTATCATTAAAATACCATTTTGCCGAAACCATTCATTTAAGGCTGTTAAGTTTTTTTGACGTAAGAGATAAGATAAAATAAACATAAACATGTTTCAGAATTTTCAAACAATTTCAAAACTGGAAGGCCACGGGTCAGTTTTTCATTTGAAAAAAAATGTTATATTTATAGATTAGCTAATCGAGTGTTTATGCGTAAGAAGATAAATGTTTTAAACACATGTACTTGATCCGGTGCACGCACCAAGCACAGCGCTTTCGAAACGTCCATCCCGCGTCGGCTCAGATACGTTAAAACCCGAATATAATGACGCGCTGTACCTCGAGCGCGCCCCACTCCAACCCACACCGAGTCTACCTAAGCGATCAGTGCAGCACTGTATTTTGTCGAAGTTTCGTAATTCTTCCGATATTTTGGTGATCTTTTTGCGTTCTTTGTTATCATACTTTTTCTGCTTAAGCTTATTTCATTTCATTTGTTATTTAGATTTCGTATAATTATCGTTATTTGTTCCTTTAATTGTTTAGATTGCTATTTAGTTTGTTATTCGTATTTTTTTTTAATTTTAGTTTACATTACCAGATGAGTTAGGTACACTACTCTACCTAGAGTAGTGTTTTCCGTTGAGGAGCTGATAGATCAAATTTATCCAGACATAATGCATTTACAGAATAAGTCTACGGATTGGTTTTGTGAGCGAGCAATTTTAACTCCAAAAAATGACCAAGCGGCTTACATAAATGACATGTTGCTGAAATCAATCGACGGGAAAGAAATGGTTTACGACTCTGTTGATACGGTATGCAATAATGATGATGCTGTAAACTATCCAGTTGAGTTTTTAAATTCATTAAGACCAGCGAGGTGTAGCGTTGCTACACATCACGCTCAAATAAAAATAACACATAGCACTTGCGATTTAGTTTCCTTATAATACAAAGCATAATTATCAAGTTTATATCTTTAAATACTTATTTCCAAAAATATAAACAGCTGTTAAGTGCTTATTTGTATATTTTGATTTGACATTACTTCTGTCACCTTGTCGACACAGACAGTGACACGTGACACTGACATACATAAATCACGTCCGGCAGCGATTAGTACTGTAATTAAATCGACAGATTTTTAGCTATGGTTCTCATTAAGGTTTTTTATCTGTGATTTTAGTAAAACGAAACGTATTTAATAATGTTTATATTTTCTTGTAAACAATTCGTGTTTGTTGACATAAATAATCAGTGTGATTTAGTGTAGACAGGTTTATTCATTTTTACAAACGTAATTATAAAATTTCAACGTAAGTAAACATTTAGTGAGTTTGGTGACATTTTTTATCATCTGCGTGAGTTGATTCGTGACAAATAAATAGTAGAATTTTAGGACAGGGGTTGGGGTAAAATTGCCACGACTTGAAATTCGTTGAAGCAAGATGAACGGACGACGAACTTTTAATTCTTTTTCGGAAGACGTTGGCGCAGGACGATGGGACGGCGCTTTTCTGAACGCCATCTCCACATTTTATAAAACCCGTAAAAAGGTGAGCAATCATTAGATTTACCACTTCACCGGCATCTTTTTATCTTCTGAAGCGTATGTTAGGCGCATGTTCCAAAGATGACCAGCAACTTTATCTGACGCTGTGATTTGTTTTTCACAGCGGGTTTTACCCTCTGGGCTAAAACTGCAATCCACACCGACCTGAAGACGGCGATTGGCTTCTCCACGATTGGCTTCTCCACGATTGCAAAGCGACTTGTCGCTTTCGCCACGCACGCCATAAATGTATGGTAACTTTTTTTACATTATAACTGCGACCGTAGCTTCTTAATACCGGCGTAGTATCATTCTCGCCAATATCAGAAATTCCTTGCTGTTTAGCACTTCAAAATTCTGAAGACTGAGTGAAAACTTCTAGAACTTTCTTCGAGTCTTTTTGTTCGAGTTTTATGTGTAAAAGCATCGAACGATGCTAGATTAGAATATAGTTTTGTTATTATTGTAGGACAGATTGTCTAGCTAGCAATCTGCTCCTTTCTTTATATGTAATTCGCAAAATTGGTTTAACGTCGATAGATTAATATGGTAAGGTCACTCGCTACGGTGACACAATATGTGAAACTCTAACTGGAGTCCGCTATTACCTTAGGCTTACTTTTAGTGTTTGTTTATATAAGATATGAGTACTCGCAGAGTACTTCTTGCTAAAACTATAGCAGTATTTAGGATTTAAGAAAATTGATTTGTTTTGCATTCTGCAAATTAATTCTGTTGGAACGTTGAAATAATTTTTAGGATGTAATTTTCTCCAAATACATCATTAATATTATAGAACCTACTTTTAGTGTTTCTTTTCGCCCTCCTGAAGCAACTCCCATCATACAATCACAACGGTACGGTCCTTGAACCAAAAATCTATACTTTGCTGATTGAAACTTATCCGAGTAAACTTTATTTATTATTTTATGTAAAATATATGTAACAGGTGTTAGGTATACCTTCAAAGGTAGGTTTAGGGTCGCAGCGACGCGGACTACACGTCGGAACCGTCAGGGGCGATTCGCACCACTTGGGGAGATTCGCACCACAATTGGCGATTCGCACCAAGCTTCACCCTTGACCGCCTTTTTATTGAGTTTCAACTTTTAGAATATTATTTTTATTTCCACCACGTTACAGAGGCTACCATATCATAGGCTTATCCTGAAGAAAGGTACACCCGTCATGCTCCTTCGGAATTTAAGACCACCCAAATTGTGTAATGGAACCAGGTTACAAGTAAAAATGCTGCATCGTAATCTGGTTGAGGCCATCATTTTGACTGGGTGTGCCCATGGCGAAACAGTGTTTGTGCCGCGTATTCCCATGATTCCCAGTGACTTACCTTATGACTTCAAATGGCTTCAATTTCCCCTAAAAGTTTGTTTTGCCATGACCATCAATAAGGCTCAGGGTCAAATTTTAAAATACGCTGGTATTGATTTAAGGCAGGACTGTTTTTCGCATGGTCAGTTCTATGTGGCTTGCTCGCGAGTTAGCTCCCCTAAAAGCCTGGCTATTTTAGCACCTTCCAACAAAAAAGTCAAAAACGTTGTCTACAAAGAAATATTGTAATCTTTTGGGTCAAAGGCCCCGGCAACTATAGCGTCATTAGCAGACATTTTTAGGGTTCCGTAGTACTACGAGGAATTCTTATAAGTTTGTCATGTCCATCTGTCTGTCTGTTTAAAATTCAACAAGACGGCTTTGTTTTGAAGTAAGTATTGCAAACGCGACATGCCAAATTTGGTCATCCTCAAGCAAACTTAAATACTTGCAAGCGACTTAGAAAAAATGCAATAATATACGTATTTTAGTGATTCAATTGAGTTGGGCCCCGATTTAACCGAATGCCAGTATTCAACATTACTACGCGGGCAAAGCCGCGGGCAAAAGCTAGTGATATTATAGTTTGTTAATTTGTTTACTTCTATCCCTTGTATCCCTTGTTTATTTTGTAATTAGGATATTCATTTAAAACACAAATCACAACACAAATAAATCATTACTCTACTAACTAATGATATTATAGTGTGTTATTTTGTTTCAATCAGAGTGTTTGCCCCTGGCCGGCGTGCACGCGCGGGTGATGCGCTAGCCATGATCTCGCAGAAGCTGTCGTACGGCGACGTGCCGACGTCCGCGGCGCTGTCCTCGCTGTCGCTGGGCCTCGAGCCGCCCTACTTCAACGGAATGGGCTGGATGCCGGCGCAGCCCTACCCGCACCTGTACTCCAACAAAATGGTGGCGGGCGGCTCCTGCATGGGCTCCCCGGGTGTCGGCTACAGCCCGCCCAGCACCATGGCGTCGTGCATGGGCGGCGGCGGTGGCGTGTACGGCTCGCTGCCGCGCGACCAGGAGGCCACTTCGCCAACCTCCGCGCTGCAGTGCGCGCGCAACGACAAGACCTACCGCCGCTCCTACACGCACGCCAAGCCACCCTACTCCTACATCTCCCTCATCACCATGGCCATACAGGACAAGCCCTCGCGCATGCTCACGCTCTCCGAGATCTACCAGTTCCTTATGGACCTGTTCCCGTTCTACAGACAGAACCAGCAGCGGTGGAAGAACTCCATTCGGCACTCGCTGTCCATCAACGACTGTTTTTTAAAAGTGCCACGGACGCCCTACAATCCGGGGAAAGGATCATTCTGGACGCTGCACCCGGATAGTGGGAACATGTTTGAGAATGGATGCTCGATGCGCAGACAGAAGCGGTTCAAAGACAAGAAAAAGGAGACGATCCGTCAGGCGCAGAAGACGCAGCACGGGCACGGCCACCATGAGCACGAGAGGCGGGAGCACGGTGGAGGACATGAGACAGCCCCCAGCGGCGCGCTCGAGGAGAAAGAGATGCGTGATGAGTTGTTGGCGCAGTTGTACGCGGCTCCCGAGCTCTGCCTGCCCAAGCACACGCCGCTGGCCCTCGAGCATTACGCGCAGCTAAAACAGGAGCCACCGGGATACGCGCCTGCGCAGCATCCCTTAAGCATAACGCGGCTGCTGCCCAGCGCCGACACTAAAGCTGAACGATGTGAACTATGGGTACGGGCACTCGCCCGCCGACAACTACTACCAGTCGGTGCTGTACCATCACCACCACGCGGACGCGCAGCCGCCCTTGTGACAGTATCCCCTGGCGTAGGCGCCGCGACATGGTGCGTGCCGCAGGGCCACGCCGCGCCTTAGCCCAGCCGCGGCTAGAGGCGCCAGGACTGCCGTAAACCTGTTAATCTCATGCTAATATTGTACTCCGAGTGAACGAAGTGTTCTGGTGATATTATCGCGTCGCGCCCGCCGGGACGCTTGTACTTTTGTGTATATAATCATCGATTATTTGCAGCGAGTCCGTTTTGTGTGCGTTTCTTAGTAGGTAGATGTTTAGTGCACGGACGCGACCGGGCGGCGGCGGCGACGCTACGGTAGGCCTAAATTGTTAACGGAACTTCTAAGAATGTGTCCTTTATAATGGGCTCTTGTTTGTATACCGATGCTTTAACACTATTATCGAATTTATATGCGATATACTAACATTATGTACCCATTGGAGTTCATGAATGTAGTAGGTACCTAATCTAAAGGAAACTGCACGCCTAAAACAACAATCGTGACATAATTAGTGATCAAACGAACTTACCCATATATGTGAAGTTCGATCACTATTATATGAAGAACTTCATTCGACGCGATTTTTCTTTCTTCTATTATTTACATTCTGTAGCTGAGACCCAGGCTTCGGCTCCACACACAGATTTTTGAGAGTATCTAAGTAAGGTAACCAGAAAAACAAAGTGGCAACACTTAACGCTGCCGACTTCAGACGTCTCACTCAATAGCACTTCATTATGTTAAAAGCAATTCCAACTCTAGTCTACCTATTGGAACATAGCATTTCTGATACTTATGTTCACAACTTTTATTTTATTTATTTTTTGGGGTTCTGGGTTGATTTATGGGAGGGTTATTATATTAAATCGCGTCGAATGAAGTTCTTCATATAATAGTGATCGAACTTCACATATCTGGGTAAGTTCGTTTGATCACTAATTATATTCGACTTCATTCGACGCGATTTTTCTTTCTTCTATTATTTACATTTTGTAGGATGTTCAGAGTAAAAGGATCATTGAAAAAATAAAAAAATAAAAGTATATAGTTATATGTAGTCAGTAAGTATAGTTAATAATTGTAATACAAATTGAGTAGTTATAAAATTACAATGTAAGTTATTCCCTATAAGTTGATCAACAATTATTCCGTTATCATAACGGAATAATTGTTGATCAACTTATAGGGAATAACTTACATTGTAATAAATTAGACATCGTACTACGTAATATCACTTTAAGCTTGACAATATTGTATTCCCGTATTGGTTAGGTTCAATCAGGTTCTTGTTATAAAATTTTGCGAAAACCTTCGACGATTCGGACCAGCCTGCAGTTCTATGGATGACTTCTAAGCTAACACCTAACCTTTTTGCGGAAGACGTGGAAGAGTGCCTCACGCTGTGACCGGAAAACATAGATGAGTCTATTCCGCTGTTCTGAAGTGTACTTTTGATCCAATTGCTGATTGTCTGTGAAGATACTTTGTTATACGGTTTTTTGAATGAAATAAACAGATTATTACATTTACGCAGTAAATTTGTTTTATTTATGTACTCTACTAAGGATCTAGCCGGACAAATTTCAGGCTTATCATTGTAAAAGGGTATTTCTAGTACAGGTTGCAAAGTATTAGGCCGTGAAGTTTTAATCAGGTCAGGAATTTTAATAGTAACGTTAGAACTTGATATCTTTATGTTGTCTACTTTAATTAGTGAAAATGTTTGGGCACGATGAGCTGTTACTAATGCTATAAGCATTAATGTCTTTTTTGTTAACATCTCCAGGTTAAGTCGATCGTTAGGCCATTTATTCTCCAAGTAAGTTAATACCATACTTGGATCCCAAGTGGTATTGTATCTAGGTGCGGGTGGCCGTAACCTAAAAATACCTTTCATAAAGCGTTTGATGTTATTGTCATCTAAAATTTTAGGTAATACTAGGGCTAAAGCTGATTTATGCGAGTTTAAAGTACCGTATTTTGCTCCGTTCTGGTAGCATTCTGTTAAAAAATCAAGTACAATCGAACAGGAGTCGTTATAATAATCATACCCATTTTGTTTACAAAACTTGATCCATAATTTTATAGAGCTATCATACTGTTTGTAAGTATTATCAGATAACGATGCTAAAATGATATTGATGAGTTCTCTGATAAACATTTATTTAATAGCATTTGGCGGACAAATTGGCGGCAATTAACCCCAGTGCTCGGTGCAGCTTGTCCAGATGTCTGAAAAGAGATTTCAAGAGTTAAATTTTTCGTCCAAAATATACTGGTTTTGAAATAATAAGTATAAATTGTCAACCAAGATTGGGTTGGCCAATTGAGTACAACAACTATACCTACAGACTTCTCGTAAATTATTTTTTGCAACACCTTTATAATTAACGCAAATGGAGGAAAAGCGTAGTAATTTAAATTTGACCAAGATATTGTGAATGCGTCTACTGCGAATGCGTCAGGATCGCTTTGCTTTGAAACGTATTGAGGGCGTTTAGTATTACAACGACTCGCAAATAAATCAATTTCCGGTAGCCCAATTTGACTACGATGCACACAGTTCCCGTTCGCAATGATATATATAATTTTTTTTTTTTTTTTTTTATGTAAGCTATCTGGTTCGAAGTTATCTTTAGTATTGATATATGATGCAAAAATTACAGTTCTACGTTCTTCGCACCATTCCCAAATCTCACGAGCAATCTCATTCAAGTGTGGGTATTGAATGGAACCCATTCTATTTATACAAGAGATGACTGTAACATTATCAATACGTAACAATATTCTACAATGGTGTTCATATTTGGCTAAAGCTTTTAGGGCTAAAAAACTAGCTTTTAACTCTAAAATATTGATTTGTTGTTTAATTTGATATTTCTTCACTTCAGGTAATTCTAGACACATATTTACCGAGTCAAATATGAAACCAAGGTCTCAACTAATTAAAACACTACTAAAAAACTCTGACTCGGGACAATACTGCTTTTTTCGTAATTGATTATGAAACCGAGTGTCTCTAGAAGTTCAATTGTAAATTGGTCAATATCTTCGTATTCCTTTAACGAACGGTCTATACAACATATATCATCTAAATAAATAGCTGAAATCATGTCACTGGATCTTAAATACTCCATAAACGGTTATTTTTTTTATTTTTTTTAATAATAACAAAGGATCTGTAGACTAAATGAACGGCAGACAATTAAATGAATATAAGTCATTTTTATATTTAGTTGAAAATGGGATTTTGTAGCCTTGGATCCATGATAGCAGCACAGGATCATTGGTGATCTCTAGCCAGTTGTGAGCGAAGTGTTTTAATCGACCCGCATAGCATACCTCATGAACAGGCGCAGGAGCTGCGGCGCCGGCGGCGGGCGGGTGAGCGTCGCGTGCTAGCGCCGGCACGGGGGCGGCGGGGGGCGGTGCACTGGCGGTGACCGGTACGCTGTTTCCCGGTATTGTATCCCGCTTCTCGTGGTGCCGGCGGCGGCGGTGACGCTGAAGCGCTGGTTCTGGGCGGTCTGAAACCCTGCATTCGCTGTGCCCGTTGTCTTTCGTTGCAGGGTCTTCCAGTTTGACTGGTCACGACTATTGTGTTTTATAAAATTGTTTTTGTTGAATTTCTGATTTCGAAATTTGTTCTCTTTTAAATCGGTTCCCGTCTTCTTAATAGATTTAGCCGATTTTAATTTTTCAGCGATGTTCTCCCCGAATAGATACTTGTCCCTTGTGGTATCTGACATCGTTTCCTTCATATTTTGGTTAATAGTTGACATGACAAAATGTCTTCGTGTTTTAGTTTCAGTATAATGGCTATCGCATAAAATGCGACATGCATCACTAATCGGTTTCAGCAACTTTTGGAGAGAAAAATCTTTTACTAAAATACTGTCGAGCGCCTGCGATAATGCCGCCAGAGCGGTACCTATTTGGGTTTGTTTGGATGTTAACACGCTATCTCTTTTGCAGATGTTTTCCGCTACAGCTGCTTTAACTTCAGGGTTTATTTTTGGCGCTAGTAGCATTTCACAATTTGAAGGAATCAGATATTCTTTTAAAAGTTTTTCTTTAATGTCGCTGGGTAGGCCTCTTTGAAGGATTTCTTGCCACCTGTTGGATATATCTTTATGTGTTGGCTTACCCAAAACAGTCTCGTCTTTGGGAGCGTCGCCCAATAAGGTGAGAATCTCATCGTCCAATTTAGTTTCTTCAGCGGTCGACGGAGCGACTTCTATGATCTCTGAACATGAGTAAGAGGTAGGCAACACTTGGGTGCCCAATGAAGTTTCATCAATATTGGGTCCTAAAACATAAGTAGGTACCTATTGTGTAAACGTCAATAAACGTGACGAACAAACACCCGGTGGATTTGTCGCGTCGCTGTTAAGCCTTTTTTGGGTATTGCAAAACGCCTTTGTATTTGTAGGCATATCTTTACAGCTGAGCTACGCATATCAAGTGTAACGGACTAAACCCCGCTAGTTTGTCGCATTACTGTAGCATGCCTACCCACATGTTTGTACTTATTTTGGGCGAGTGTAGCCCCATTAGGCTGCTGTATGTATTGAGACGTAACAGATACAACCCCGCTAGTTGTTCGTATTACATTTTTATTTTTATACTAACAAAGTAGGTACGTGTGCTATGATGGACATTATCCCCGCTGGATAACGCGCCTTCAAGCGTACCCCGTAAAGGATACAACCCCGCTGGTTGTTCGCATTACGATTGTATTGATAAAAATGTTCACTAAACTCGCCACAAGGTACGAGAAAAAAATTATGATTATGTGGGTAGACTCCGTAAGGAAAAAATAACTTACGGCTCGGGATATCGTCCTCTGAAGATGATGAAAATATCATTCGTCTCCGCTTTGCAGCATCTTCCAATTCCAAACGCCTTCTTTTCCCCATCTTCTAGTCGTAGTACATCTAAACTTTTTTATAAATTTTCCTATATCGCGATACTTGTGGAGCCTAGGCACAGAGGACACAGAATGAAGTGCTATTGAGTGAGACGTCTGAAGTCGGCAGCGTTAAGTGTTGCCACTTTGTTTTTCTGGTTACCTTACTTAGATACTCTCAAAAATCTGTGTGTGGAGCCGAAGCCTGGGTCTCAGCTACAGAATGTAAATAATAGAAGAAAGAAAAATCGCGTCGAATGAAGTCGAATATAATAACATATAATGCGATCGATACGATATGTTATCGAACTTCTCTATCTATCGGCATTATTCGATAGCGAGATAAACAAATATCGAACGTTTGTTTGCTTTAACTCGTTGATGTCTTTTGTGTGGATTATGTAAACAAGGGAAATTGCATTAGTTTTCTGATGCTCAATATCTTTGTTTTTTTAATCTGTTTTGAACTTTTGTGCGTAACATATTAAAATTATATATTGAACAGAAAATAGTTTAATGTTTTGAAAATTAAACTCATCTTATATAAATTAAAATCGTAGAATTTGATTTTGAATTTAAAAACGAGAGATAATCTTTTAATCTTTATTGTAACTGATCGATTTTAATAATAACTTTTTATTAGAATAATATAACCTGTTCATGAAAATAAATACATTATTTAAAATAAATTAAGAGATAATTTAAATCACACGTAATCAGCCAGAAGACGTCCACTGCTGGACGAAGGCCTCCCCCTTAATATGGGATGGTTATATCATTGGTGTACAAATTAAGGGCCAAGTGACATCATATCGCGAACAATTGAACTGTGCAATGTCCTAATGTGTATCAAAAGTGTATAAAAATAGATATAATTAATAATAATTAGATTTAAGTTCATCGTCGACCATCGCATTTAGGAGTATAATTAAGACAAGTATTTGTATATATAGTTTGTAAGTTGAATATATATTGACTTCTAAGTAAAGGTTTTTGGTGTAAGATAGGTACCTATCTCAGCTTTTGCACGTTCCATTTAAATAAAGGGTCTTTCAAATAGAGCGGGTCGATGTTAATAATCTGTGGCGGCCATTTTGTTTTGGCGGCATCTGTCAAATCTGTTTTTTCTTATTCAGTCACTGATGCCAAATCACCATGGCAAGTTACACGGTTGAGCAGCATGTGCAAATGATAAAACTTTATTATCAAAATGAGTGTTCGTTAGTGCAAACGTTGCGCGCATTGCGGCCGAAAAATAATCTTTAGCGACGAGGCACATTTTTGGATGAATGGTTTTGTTAATAAGCAAAATTGCCGTATATGGGATGACCACAACCCACATGAGGTTCGCCAGGTGGCAATGCATCCACAAAAAGTTACTGTTTGGTGCGGATTTTGGTCTGGCGGCGTCATTGGTCCGTACTTCTTCGAAAACGACGTGGGCGAGGCCATCACCGGCAACGGCGAGCGCTACAGATCAATGATAAACAATTTCTTTTAGCTTGAATTGAACAATATGGACGTGAACGACATGTGGTTCCAGCAAGATGGCGCTACTTGCCACACAGCGAACGACACAATGGACATTCTGCATGAACGGTTTGAGGGTAGGGTTATCTCTCGCAGAGGTGACGTGAATTGGCCACCAAGATCGTGTGATTTGACTCCGCTAGACTTTTTCTTGTGGGGTTTTCTGAAGTCGCAGGTTTATGCCAATAAGCCACAATCGACTGTTGCCCTGAAAGCGAACATAACGCAGGCCATCGCTCAGATTCAGCCGGATCTATGCAGCAGTGTCATTAAAAATTGGACCTCTCGGATTCGTGCCACCATACGAAGCCGCGGCGGACATTTGAACAATGTCATATTCCATCCATAATGGCATAAATGGGCCTTTCAAATAAAAAATAAATTTCGTTAATATCTCACACACATCTTCTTTTATTCAATTTTAACATCGACCCGTCCTTGTTGAAAGACCCTTTATATATTTATATGCAAGCGTCAATTTAGCAAAATGGCAAGTGCCATTATCGCTGGTTATATCCAGTTAGTTAGTTTTAATGTTTTCTTCTTCCTAATGCATTTTTGAAAGTATTGAAAGGTAAAATTGTAGTATTTAAAGAAAATAAAAACATTTATTTTGTAAATACTTAGTTTTATTAACTCGAAAACTAACAGATGACAAGTATCCTATCTAGATTCGAGTAATATGACACAAAATATGTATTTATAACTACAAGAATTAATTTAGCTTCACAGCAATTAAGTAACGGTTTTATTAAACCGATAATATATTGGCAAGTGAGTAAATTAGTATAAAATATAGATATCTAATAAATATAAATAGACGACAGGTTAACATAAGACCATGCCTGTGATAGTAAAAATATCTATTACTTAGTAAAATTATGTCACTGACTTTAAAATAGCTATAGGAAACGTATTATATAAAAAAATACATGAATTTGTAAGTTGATAATTACGAAATATATATTTTTTCTTTTACTTGAATAATAAAGTAGATATAAATTTAAATACTCTTATAAAATGTACCACCATACCGTGGTGCTATTATTTAAATTTAGTTTGAATGAGAATGAGAATTTCACCTTGTAAATGAAAATGATATAGTATGCATAATTTTATATTCACGTGTGCAAATAAAGTTTTACGCATTTTTATATGCGAATTATTACTAAATATTATTAAATATTTAAATATATCTAGCATTAAAATTACATAATATAAGCTTGGAAATTGATCCAATAAGCAAAAACTAAAATATACGACACTATAAAAATGTTATAAGTTATTTAAGTATAATATAATAAAAACCTAGTTCAATCGTTTTTTATTTACCACATATATGCTGTATTGTGCTGTGTAATTATAGTACATTATGATACGAGTGTGCTATGTTGGTCATTACACTAGAGGCGGTATTATGCGTGCGAGCCGCAGGCGAGCGCGATAAGGAAGCCGAGAGCGTAATGACTAATAGCACAAGAGTTCCATACGACTGTTTTCATCACACTTGCGAGGAAAAAGCAAACTTTTTTTGATAATAATCAACCACACAGCGAAAACGTCAACAAACATTTGCGGAAAATGGCGCCCAAACCAGCAATGCGCGCGCAGGTTGACATTTACTTCAGCGGCATAAAAACTCTTTGTTGGTATTACAAAAAAAACTGTAAGTATTACCCGGCTATATTAAGAGTGCTTCATATACATACGTCTAATTGCAGTCACGTACAAACTTGACTTTACCGGGTTATACCTATTATAGTACAAGTGCCGTAATGTAAAGTAAAAAGCACGCGTGCGTAACAGCTTGGATTATGAGCCTAAAACCGATGCAATAAGATCCACTTTACGAGCAAGTGTGATGAAAAATATATGTAGGATTTATAATTTTAATAAAGCATTCCTATATATTAAAATGATTACGCGTAGGATTACAATTTATAAAAATCGAATAATCATATAAATATAGCATAGCAGTATATATAATATAGAAAATAAGCGGGGATTTATTTCGGTCGCTACATATATCATCTCTTGTAGATGGAAACGGCCCAATGATAATGATATGCATGAAAATGTTATTGATTCAAATTATTAATTAAATTATTATCTATGTGTATTGTTAGAATAAAGTAAATTGATCGTATCGATGTTAAGGTTAACCCGCTGGTATTTCAAGGTGGTATGCATGGTATGTTTCAAGGCAGCAAGGCAATCCAAGTAGGTAGGTACGTAGGAACTACAGCCATAGTAATGATAGGCTGGTTTATGTCATCTCTACAAATTATTTTGCCGATTTCAAATGATCTCATACATGTTAAGTAATATTTTATAATTAAGATTTTTTGTATTTAAGAAATAATACAATGATACGTATGTCCACGTGAATAATTAAGTTTTGTTTATTATTTTTCACATAGACATCATTCGTTCATACACATCATTCGAGAAAACGACATTCAACCATTATTTAAATCAATGTTTTTCTGAATGAAATTCCATTTCCACTTCATCATCAGACCGCCCTGGCCAAGATGATAAAAATCTACTGATAAAAAATCGTCACAGGTGATTTGCAACGCCCAATATAGTTAACTACGGAATAACATAATTTTCAATTTTTTGTATACGGAAATGTCGGAAACTGACCCTTGATCAACATTTTTTAATTTTGGAAACTTTTGTTTTATTTTCGTGAATCGACATTAAAATTTTCTAATGCCTAACGTAAACAGCGTTACAAAAAACACCATATTTATTTTAAACGTTGACCTCATTTTTGAACACACTACAAATTGAATAACTCTATTCCTAGCAGGTCGGCTCTAAGCTTTTGACACAGTCTCGGGTGGTCCAGCAGAACTAGCATGCGCACCGCGAGAAAATTTTGTCGTGTCTTTATGTCGTGCAAAAACGAGACAAACTTATACAGATTCGTAGCCTTGTCCTGTTTTTTAAGAATCGAGAAAATATTCTCGCGGTGCGCATGCTAGCCCTGCAGGATGGTACAAGCACATTTACAAATAATACTTTTTAACTTTTATACAAATAAATAAAAATAACCTTATAAGTCTTGTAGCTAAGAGCGATCTCTTGTTTTTATAATATTGTACGGAACCACTCATAAAATTTCCCATTAAACCTTGAAAGTTTAAAAACCGAGATAGAATTTCTTTAAACTGCGCCGTAGACAGTCGGTCGGATAAAAAAGTAAAAAAGTAGCCGAGTGTGATATGACGTAAGTAAATTTCTCAGAACATAATGGTGAAAAAAACATGACCAGCTCTTTTAAGGTCCAGAATACAGAGCTGCTCTCTCCCTTGCTGATTTCAAAAAAAGTAGATTTATGACGTTAGGAGTATACAGATAAATTTTACTAGGGAGTATATGTAGGTATTGTAGGTATACAGGATATCTCAAAACTCGACGTCAAGCCGGAAGCGATAGGAGTGATAGGCCAAGCCCTATCACTCGCCAGGATGACTTAACGGGTCAAAGGGTGGGTGAAATTTTGTATTGATAGTTCTTTGTGTTGAAGTTATAATAATTTTATTATGAAAACTGACGTGGTTTTGACACATTTTTGTTTTATTCATACGGGAATACTCACGTTTAATTAAATCGGATACTCCGACTATAGTTTCGATCACATCCGGTGACCTTTTTCAAAGAGTGAAAACAGAGCCCGACGCGCGTGCAGCTGCGTCCTGCTTAGCACTCAAAAAAAAAAAGTTATAATAATGTTATTGTTATTTGGATTGAAAATTAAAACAAAAACAATATTATTTTTGCTAGGGTCTGATCTAAAGTGGTGAATAAACGAAGGTAATTGTAATTAGTGTGTGTTGCCAGTGATGACATATGGAACTGAAACGTGGTCTTTAACTGATGGCCTTTTGGAGAAACTTCGAGTCACGCAACGGGCAATGGAAACGCTATGCTGGGAGTTACTTTGCGCGATAGAATCCGGAACGAGGATATTCGCCAAAAAAAACAAATTTACCGACATAGCTCGCAAGGTAGCAAGGTGGCAATGGGCAGGCCTTATCGCTCGAAGAACTGACAACCGATGGGGAAAAAAAGTTCTTGAGTGGCGACCGCGAACCGGAAGACGCAGCGTAGGCGCGGCCTCCCACTAGGTGGACCGACGACATTGTAAAAGTCGATGGCAACCGGTGGATGCAAATGGCAGGTTGTCGTTCAGCAGTGGACGTCTTCGGGCTGATGATGATGATGATTGTAATTAATCCAGCCGTATGAAAGATATTTGGCAGCGGGCCGAATTTCTTCCGTACGCGGACGGAGTCACAAGCGACCTCTAGTCTTTCATAAAACAATAGGCTAGATGACTGGTTTTTTTTATTGTCTTATGAAAATATGGCCCATAAATATAGCTGATTAATGAAAAGAAAACGAAAATCTGATCAAAAACGGGCAAATTATAAGCATTTTAATATCATGCTAGACAGAGAGGCGAAACAGCAAATCATGACGTCACTTCTCTGTACGCCATACAAATTCTATTCTGACAAGTAAGGCATGACGTCATTTTTTGTTTTGTGGGAAAGGGACAGAGTTGTCTCTAACAAAAACTTTAAACGCTCATATATCAGAACATTATTAACCGATTTAAATTATTTTTTCAATAAACATACTATATTTACATAAATTCTTCATCAAAGCTATTGGTTTCAAAGATATAAAAATCAGTCATCTACCCTATTCTCTTCGGTTGTTACCCACTCGGTGTGACTCGACCCTTATGTCTTATAATAGCCACCCAAGATATTCGAAACTAATCAAACCGTTACTATTCCCATTGCGCTAGAAACACGTGGCCAGCCAATTAGAAGCCATGAGGCTCGTGCCACTTCAGAGCCAGCATGAGGTCGTATTGTCACGTTCGTTAGGTATGTAATTACTGTCGCCTCGCGGTCTAGCCAATCTAGACTTCACTTAGGCATTGTTGTATGACAGATGATACCGACATTAATAGAAAAAGTCGCCCCTGTTCACCTGGGTGCTTTAATTCCAAGGTGAACAAAGGACACCAAAAATGACGAAACAAATCACCCAGGTGCAAGGAGTCCGAGGTGAAATGAAGATACTTTTATTTCGAATTTGTTCAACTGGGTGAATTCGTGCTTACTACCAGGCGAACGTCATCCTCGTCTCGTCACTTATAGTATTAAAAAAACAGCTTAACAGATAAAGAAAAGACCACTAAAATACTAATTAGGATCAGTAATAGATATATAAATCTACTAAGATATACAGGGTTAGTTCTATTCAGTATCAGCATCCCTTTATATATATTCTGTACATCTAAACAAGCGATTTTTACTATGGGGACAACATTGAAATCGCAAAAAAAACAGCTTAAACGGATATGCCCTTAAACGGATGCTAACTGATTAGAACTAACCCTGTAGAAACTTATGGGATTAGAGGAATATTAAAACAATAATGATGTGGTTTTTGTAGATGTTTTATTCAGGTTTTCAATCATAGTTTATACTACAACAATAGTTCAGACAAAATGAAATAATGTTTTGTAGGTAGTTTCATAAATTTTCGGCCGAAGAAATAAAGAATTCGAAATCGCTTCTTTTCGACGCCATTACGCATCGTAGCGCTCATAAAGGAGACATCACGTTTGCTCGCTCCGCAATTATTTAAATTTTACATGTGCAAAAAGTGAATCCTTAGCAATAAAAGTTACACCGTTTTGTTGCTGACAAATAAGCGGTTGCAGTGACGTTTATCCCAGATAAAACAAGCAAGTGTTCGCGAAGTTACAAGCAAAAACATTTAAAATTATTCGGTAACGGCCCCACGGCTCCTGTGACCTGCGACCCTTGCGCTGTGCGAGCGCCCGCTCGGCACGGTTCGGCGCGCTTCGGCTCTGGGTTTACCCCGCCGCGCCGGCCGCCGACAACAATACCGGCCGCACGCGCCGCTGCCGGCCGCCGCCCGCTATCAGCTGTGCGTATTTTTTTTTTTGTTTACATTTGCGCAAAACACTGCTGTTTACGTTTGCACTCTTCGCTGTTACATTTTGGACGGTTATCTACTTAAAGCAAATATGAATTGCTCAGCATGCTGCAAAATAATATCCGCAGAAGAAGAGGAAGGGTACTTGCGCTGCACAGTGCGCGATTGTAATAAAATTTATCATGCTTTGTGTATCGGAGAAAAAAATGCAGCCCATCTCCAGATTGAGACGTGGATCTGTCCGGAGTGCCGTTGTACCACTAAAAAGGGTGGCGATAACAGCTTGACCCCGGTTGGGGCCACGAAAAGACACCGAGATCCTAATGTAACGGTTAGGACGAAAGTATCGCGTACTCACGCTGGCGAGGAACCTATAGGAGACATAGCTCAAGATTTAGCCTTCGAAATTTGTCAGCTGCGTAACGAAAGAAATAAAATGAGTGAACAGCTAGCAAAGTCTAATTCTCTATTGTTTGCCTATGAAACACAACTAAAACACTTAGCTGATATTGTGAGAGAATATGAGTTAAAACTCTGCCGGTCTATTTCGGTTACCGAAAACTATGAGATGAAGATAAAGCAATATGCCGACCTTACGGAAAAGCTATTTGAAAAGCTAAAGAAATGTGAATGCAGTTGTTCTGTGAGACCTGACGTGGCTGAACTCCATCCTCAGTCACCTGCGGCGCTCGCTAGAGACAGTGCGTCCGCTGTGGCCGCTCAACCTCGACTGCCGAACCGCGCATCGCTACAATCGCGCTGTAAGCGAGGAAATGATTTAATTATTTACTCACCGAGTCGCACGATACCAGCGACTGCAGCTGATATGCCGAATCCTACAACTACCAAACAGTCTATAGTGGAAACAGGTGCAATACCAAAACGTCACCACGTTACACCTACCAAGCAGGTATCAATGGGAGAAAGTGCTCTAGCGGAGTCTCAATGTACTACTGCTGATAAAACATGGACGGAGTTTCGCCACAAGAGACCGCGCCAACCCCTATCGCTGCGCTGCGTCGCCGGGCCGATGGTGACGTCACTAAAAGCGGCTGAGATGCGTAAACACTTTCACCTGTGGAATATGATGTCTGGAGTAGAAGAAGTCAAAACATATATGTCGGGACTCTGTCCGCAGAGGGTTGTCACTGTCGAGCAACTGAAGACTACAAATAATTACAATTCATTTAAAATCGGAGTACCGGAAGACTGTTACGACAAGTGCTTTTCTGTAAATATCTGGCCGGAAAACGCTCGGGTCAAGAGGTGGATTAATTACAAAAGACGGACACCCACTGGCGCCGGGGTGGATCAAACATTTCGGAGTGGAGTCGGCACACAGTAAGCCGCGCACCGTAAAGCTCTCCCGAACTAACGTCTTCTATCAAAATGTTAGAGGTTTAAAGACGAAGTTGCCCCTTTGGTATGCCAGCATGTTGGTCTCCGACCACTTACTCGTCGCTGCAACGGAAACATTTCTTGATGGCTCGGTGGAAGATGCAGAAATTGCACCAAATGGCTGGACGTTGCTCCGACGCGACCGGACCTCCAGGGGCGGAGGCGTTCTGCTCGCTGCGAGGCCGGGCATTGCTATGCGCCGACGTCAGGACCTCGAGTCTGAACTCGGGGAGGACTTATGGGCCTCTGTCACCTACTGCGGTGTATCGTGCATGGTATGCGTAGTTTATATTAAGCCAAAGGCAACAGATGCCGTTTACATGAATGTTATGTGCAAAATCGAATCTAATTTGGATAATATGAACGATAATGTATTTATTGTTGGAGACCTAAACTTAAATAGTGCCTCTAATAACGTAAAAAATTATTATTGTTATTTTTTGACATACTGTAATTTAATTGATCACAATGACATTGTTAATTCTCATGGAAGTATTCTTGACGTATTGTTGGCGCGGGAGCGCAGTGGGTCGCGGCGGGTATGCGTATCTGAGGGTGTCGGGTTCGTACCCATTGATCAGCTTTATCACCCGGGACTCGAGATAACGTTGAGTTTACAAGTGCGTAATAGCAACTCTATCCGTCTGCAACCGAGCAATGTTGATGCGTCACGAGATTGGAATTTTAACAAAATAGACTTAGCACTGTTTTGCTCGGTGATCGAAGAAACCTCCTGGTCACCGGTCTTGGAATGCGACGACGTTTCCGCTGCCTCCGATGCTTTTTATAAAATTATTTATGATTTATTTGACTTGTCGGTTCCTAAAAAGAAAAGACTAACCACAAAATGTAATAGATATCCTGTTTGGTTTAACGCTGACATTATTGGGGATATCAGACGGAAGAGTAGATTGCACAGAGCCTGGTTGAATTCGAAATGTATCGAAACTTATAAATTATTTTCGGAGCTACGTGCCCGCTTGAAGACGCGTATCTCTGAGGCGTACAAAGCACATACGGTTAGTATTGAGGAAAAATTACAACTCCAACCGCAATGTTTTTGGGGTCATATACATAACCTAAGGTCTAAGGGTGGTTTTGAGCCTTGTGTCACTTACCAAGGTGTGTTGCATACTGGTGTGGAAGCTGCCAAAGCGTTTGCTGATTATTTTTCGAGCGTGTTCTTGGACGAATCGCCCCTTCTAGATAGTAGCTCATGCTCATGCTGCGATAACGGAGTCTCTGGCGGGTACATTAATATACCTACTCTGACACCTGACGATATTGAGCGCGGTATCAGTAAGTTAAAGATTGGCAGCTCAGCAGGACCCGACAATGTACCTAGTTTTATTCTCAGGATGTGTAAAGAGCACATTGTTCTACCTCTTTACCATATCTTGAATCTTTCACTCGTAAGTGGCAAGTACCCCGCCCAGTGGAAACTATCCCGAGTTACTCCTATCCCCAAGAGTAGCAATAAAACATTAGTAGAGGAATACCGTCCAATAGCAATATTGTCCGCTCCGGCTAAAGTCTTTGAACACATTCTGCATAGGGGCTTATATCGACAAGTAAACCAACTATTGGGCGACGAGCAGCACGGTTTTCGGGCGGGACGCTCTGTGAACACAAACTTGTTATGCCTAGTTGATTATATATCTGAGGCGATGGATCGCGGCTCTCAGGTTGACGTAATATACTTTGATTTCCGAAAAGCCTTTGACAAAATCGATAATGACATACTATTGCGCAAACTGGCAGCTATTGGTTTCTCTCAGCGTCTACTCGATTTTTTCTCCGACTATATGAGGGACCGGCGTCAATTTGTGAGGCATGGTTGTTATGAATCTGAAGCGTATCACACTAGATCGGGCGTAAGCCAGGGCTCAATTCTTGGCCCTATTCTCTTCTCCTTCATGATTCATGACCTGCCTAAAGTTTTGAATAACGCAAAGTGCTTATTGTATGCTGACGATCTTAAGCTTTTTATAGAAGTCAGGTCTCCAAATGATTGCCTGAGGCTACAAAATGACATAGATGAAATCTTTAAATGGGGTGTGACAAACAAAATGGAATTTAACTTAAGTAAATGTAATGTAATGACATTTAATCGCAAAAGAAATCCAATTCATTTTAATTATCATTTGAATAATGTCAATATAAATAGAATAAACGGTTGTGTTAAAGACTTGGGAGTAACGTTCGATTGCAGCCTGACATTCCACGATCACGTGTCAGATCTCGCTAAAGAGGCTTACCGTCGTCTGGGTTTTGTACTAAGAAATGCCAAAGATTTTGAAAATCCTCAGGTATTAAAAACTTTGTACAACGCCCTGGTAAGAAGTAAGTTGGAATCGAGCGCCTGTGTGTGGAATCCCCATCACGTCACCTACGCGCGGACGCTTGAAAAGGTCCAAAAGGTCTTCTTAAGGTCACTATATAAGAAGCTGTTTGGCTATTATCCTTACATGTATCCGACAAAGTTTCTTCTAGGACAGCTCGGATACAACTCGTTAGAAGTAAGGAGGCTGCTGGATCAGCTGACTATTTGCTGCAAGGTGCTTAGACGGTCAGTTGACTCTCTATACCTGCATAACTTATTATGCAAGCTTATTGTACCCGAAAACCCCGGGGTTCCGATAAATAGGCGCGGTCGGCCGCATGACCTCTTTCACGTAGACCAGGGTCGCACTATTGCGCGATTTATGTCTCCTTTGGTACGCGCCCGCCGCCACTTCAATGCGCTCCTTGCCGCCAACACTGATTTCGACATATTGGTTGACAATTGGAAAAGCGTCCTTGCGCATTTTTTGACTTACTGTGAAAATCTGACCGATCAATGGGACAGGTGCAAAAAGCATGACACCTCATTCAGCCTTGACGAAGTACTTTACTGATTTGTGACATTACTAGTACTATTTTATTTTTATTTTTCTATATTTTAATTGATTGTTAATTGTGAATTTAATAATTACTATTTTTCGTTTTGGTATTCTTTTCAAATTTTAATAAGTATTATATTATTATTATTTTAGGTATGTAATTCAATTTCTGTTAAATTTTGTGACATAAATGTAAATGTGTACTTATACGATTTATGTCAATAAATAAATAAATAAAAAAAAAAAAAAAAAAAATCCAACGGATAGGCGAAAAATCTTGCGCAAAAACAAAGAAAAAGAGGAACGCGACTTAATAGATATATTATGTCTGTTTAAAGCTGCCGAACCAGATATTATGCCTGTTTTTGTGGCAAGACAGCTGGATAGACTACCGCCGATTTTATTTGATCATTTGGATTGTTCGAAGCTTTTAAAGGACATCTTAATGTTAAAAAGCGAAATAGATGCCGTCAAGACCAATTACGCGACGCTTGATAATGTGCAAGAATTAAAAGCAGAAGTACTGCGTATTAGAAATGATTCCCTCCCACCAACATCGGCGTTTAAAATAAATACAAAACGCGGTGCTTGGCTTGACAGCGGTCCTATGGGATTATCCCATGACGGACATACTCATAATATTTCTATTTCGAATGAATCATGTGTGTACGATAATATTGGAACATTTCCTAATAATGAGTCGCCCTTGACGCATTTTAGAGAAATGAAGGTAGATGGAAAACAATTGTGCAATAAAACTTCTGAGCGGCATCAGTCGGGGGAAGTCGGGCCACAGGTCGGGCAGAGCGAGGCGGGTGTCGAGTGCGACCAAAGAATAATTGAGTGCGACGCGCTGGGAGCTCTGCCGCCTCAGAGTAAGCCACCGCCGATGACTCAGGGGTCCGGCGCGCGGACCGGTTCCGCAGCCGGTAGCTCTGCAATGACGTCAGGCGTGCCGAGCCCGGCGGCGGTACAGGGCACGAATCAGCTGACTGCCATTGATAAACCCCGTGAAACAAAATCGTACGATTCAGGGCGGCCGATGTCTGTACAAGAAATGTTGACAAACGAAAATAATAACGAAGAATGGCAGACAGTGCAAAATCGTAGTAAAGCGGTCAAATATCGTTTTATGGGCAAGTCGGGCGTTGCCAGAGACTTAAGTTGCAGCTTCAAGGCTGCGGATAGGAAAATCCCTATGTTGAACAATCCAAGGATGAAGGTATGCTTACGTTTAGGCGTACTAACCATCTTATGCATAACACACACATCTTATGCACACTTGTTTACTAAAATAGGTTTATATTACGTTTTAGTGTTTTATGCTTAGGACCTCTGAATATGACCTCTTAACAGTTTGCTCAGCAGAGCGTACACATTAAAGTAGTGGTAGGACTCTACTGCAGAGTCCGCCTGGGGAAGTACCACACCTTTGCTAGCTATTCAACCGCCAAGCAGTAGTGTGCAAGCATTACTGTGTTCCGGTTTGAAGGGCAATGTTACCAGATAAATTACTGGGTATGAAGAGATTTAACATCTAATATCTTAGGGTGACGAGCGCAGTGCAGTGCGGTGCAGGATTGTGTTCGCAAATTCACAATTCTGGCACTGCTACTGATAGTGGCAGGTGTGACGCTTACCACCAGCCGAACGTTATGCTCATTTCGTCACTTGAACGTTTAAAAAAAACCGATAGGACGCTGCTGCTCGTCCTCCGGTGGTTCTTTATGTAACTTTGGGACGTTCCCATCAGGTCCTAATCTAGGTATGATATACAGAATGTTGTTTTGAACACCGTTATCCTTCTAGGATATCATTGTACTTATCATTATGAACAACTTTTACTATGGTGCCAACGCTGAAATCATTTTAAAAAAACAGCTGTTCCATGCAAAAAGGTTCATCGATTTTGCACAAAATGTATGGAAACGCTGGGTTTTTTTTTCGTGATTTCAGGGTTGGCCTCACAGTAAAAGTTGTTCATAATGATGAGTACAATGATATCCTAGAAGGATAACGGTGTTCAAACTATCACCCGATATTTCAATAATATGGTTGTCTCCAGGTGCTCCGTTCCGGCGAGCTGGTGATCACCGCCCTGCGCTGGAGCGACATGGGCGAGTTCAAGTGCCGCGCCTTCAACGCGTTCGGGTCGGCCTCCGCCACGACCTTCCTCTACCCGGCTAAGGTACTTATCTCATTATTTTAATATTTAATAATAATAATAATTCGGAAAACGGTTTTATAGCGAAGAGCCTCGACCAATACCTCAAGAGGCTCTCGCTAGGCAGTTGGGTCAAGGATCAGATACAAAGGGCAGTGGTACTTGACACGGCACGCATTGTCAGGAGGTTCCTCACTCTGCAGCCCTAACCACCGGCAGCTTGAGCCCTGCCCTGCTGCCGGCGGCACTCTAGGTTTAGGTTTTTTATAATATTTATGTTTTTAAATTTATATTGTAAAAAACTTAGATTTAAGAAAGAAAATAAATATGTGAATAATAATAATTTATTCATCAAGTATCAAAGACTTATATACATCATTAAATTAATAACAAATAACATTCATAACGTACATAAACACAATTGAAATTGAAATAAATTTTGAAATAAAAATTGAACTTGAAATTAAAATTGTAATTAAAATAATCAAATTATAAATAAATGTCAATTCAAAAATATAAATATAAAAATAAATAATATAACAGAATTAAAATAATAATAATATTATATATATATTAATGCAATGGCGAGACGACACGAGAACGACATTTGCCTGGTGGTAAGCATTATGTCTACCCATAACAGTAGCAGTGCCAGAATTGTGAACTTGCGAAAAAAAACCTGCGCCGCACTGCACTGCGCTCGTAGATAAATACCATAATCAGCCTGTTCTGGACTTAAGCTTTGGGTTGGGAGGCCACTAGAGAGCCAGTTCTCATTCCAGGCTAGGTGTGTTCACCTTCTACCTCACCGATATTTGACATCAGATTGGAACGAGAATAGCTAATATAGTAAATAGAACAGTAAAGTTAACGTTTTCACGTGACTAAATAAGAGCCTAGACCATAAATATAGCTTAGGTGTGTATGTTTTATTTTTGTAATATACATCTACTTTTATTATAATGATATATTATCCTTAAAAATACAACAAATTCAAGGCACGTAACGTACACATTTTATAACGTTAAACCTGGATGGTCCTGTAATAATTAGATTTAGTTCACACACAAGCGCACACGTTGCGGTTTTTTTCTTTGGTAACATTTTTTCACGTGTTTTTCTATTTTTGGATAATTTTATTTAGCTGTCTAAATAAAAGTATCCCAAAATAACAATAGTCATGAAAAAATGTTACCAAAGAAAAAAACCGCAACGTGTGCGCTTGTGTGTGAACTAAATCTAATTATTACAGGAACATCCAGGTTTAACGTTATAAAATGTGTACGTTAGGTGCCTTGAATTTGTTGTATTTTTCTTTGATACTTGATGAATAAATTATTATTATTCACATATTTATTTTCTTTCTTAAATCTAAGTTTTTTACAATATAAATTTAAAAACATAAATATTATAAAAAACCTAAGCCTAGAGTGCCGCCGGCAGCAGGGCAGGGCTCAAGCTGCCGGTGGTTAGGGCTGCAGAGTGAGGAACCTCCTGACAATGCGTGCCGTGTCAAGTACCACTGCCCTTTGTATCTGATCCTTGACCCAACTGCCTAGCGAGAGCCTCTTGAGGTATTGGTCGAGGCTCTTCGCTATAAAACCGTTTTCCGAAATTATTATTATTATTAAATATTAAAATAATGAGATAAGTACCTTAGCCGGGTAGAGGAAGGTCGTGGCGGAGGCCGACCCGAACGCGTTGAAGGCGCGGCACTTGAACTCGCCCATGTCGCTCCAGCGCAGGGCGGTGATCACCAGCTCGCCGGAACGGAGCACCTGGAGACAACCATATTATTGAAATATCGGGTGATAGTTTGAACACCGTTATCCTTCTAGGATATCATTGTACTCATCATTATGAACAACTTTTACTGTGAGGCCAACCCTGAAATCACGAAAAAAAAACCCAGCGTTTCCATACATTTTGTGCAAAATCGATGAACCTTTTTGCATGGAACAGCTGTTTTTTTAAAATGATTTCAGCGTTGGCACCATAGTAAAAGTTGTTCATAATGATAAGTACAATGATATCCTAGAAGGATAACGGTGTTCAAAACAACATCCTGTATATCATACCTAGATTAGGACCTGATGGGAACGTCCCAAAGTTACATAAAGAACCACCGGAGGACGAGCAGCAGCGTCCTATCGGTTTTTTTTAAACGTTCAAGTGACGAAATGAGCATGACGTTCGGCTGGTGGTAAGCGTCACACCTGCCACTATCAGTAGCAGTGCCAGAATTGTGAATTTGCGAACACAATCCTGCACCGCACTGCACTGCGCTCGTCACCCTAAGATATTAGATGTTAAATCTCTTCATACCCAGTAATTTATCTGGTAACAATGCCCTTCAAACCGGAACACAGTAATGCTTGCACACTACTGCTTGGCGGTTGAATAGCTAGCAAAGGTGTGGTACTTCCCCAGGCGGACTCTGCAGTAGAGTCCTACCACTACTTTAATGTGTACGCTCTGCTGAGCAAACTGTTAAGAGGTCATATTCAGAGGTCCTAAGCATAAAACACTAAAACGTAATATAAACCTATTTTAGTAAACAAGTGTGCATAAGATGTGTGTGTTATGCATAAGATGGTTAGTACGCCTAAACGTAAGCATACCTTCATCCTTGGATTGTTCTTGATTAGCTTCCCCTCGTTGTCCCTCCAGGTGACGTTCGGTCGAGGATGGCCCTTCGACCTGCAGGGCAGCACTGCGTTGTTTCCGATCGTGCCCAAGTACACCTTGTACCAGGCCACCACCCGTGGGATTAAGGGATACAACTTTGAACGCTCCGAGATATCCATGCCACCATCTGTTGGTAGAAACAGAAATTTACAATGATTACCCATTATGTTCTAAGCAAAGACTCCTGAAACTACATCCAGGACCAAGGCCGTCTTAAACTATGCTGGGGCAAGGCTGTAGGCAGGGGGGGGTGGTTAGGGTGTCCGAACGCTAACGCTAACGACCACATCGCAACCACAACGCAACCACCAGCTACACAGTGAAATAGCCGCCGGCCACATCGCAGATACAATGTTGTGTCAACGCAACGACAGTGCGCGCACTATGAAATCCAGAGTCAAACTGTGTCTGCACACGACGCAACCACATCGCAACTGCTAGCGACAACGCAACCACTTCGACATTTTGTCGGTACCACAACGCAACTGCAAATAACTGCAGCGACACTATTCACACGTAGCCACTGCGTCACCACATTTTGCCGCTGCGATGTGGTGTGGTTGTGGTACGTGTGGGTTGACCCTAAGACTGCGAGTTATCATAGTGAATTAAGCTACAATATCACATATATCAATAATTTATCAGATAAGAGTTTTATTTTGTATGGAATTGCTGATTTGTTTTCGTGTTTTTTTTTTAAGTTGTGTGTTGTGACAGCATCCTCACAACCGCTTCCAAGATTAAATAGCACCGTGTACAGTTGTGATCGAGCTTACCCTTTGAGTAGACGACGGTGGAGGCGCGCACAGACTTGTCGCCGGCGGTGGCGAGGCAGGAGTACTGGTCGCGTCCAGCTCCGCGCGACACGAGCAGCGTCGACGTCAGCCGACCCACCGATAACGGGTTACTGTTTATCACTTTGTTAAATACGGAACCTTAACGTTTGATCACGGAACCCTAATGGTGATGCAGCTACGTATAGGAATGCGCCGCGATGTCGCAAGACCCACCAGCGATCCGGCGGTACCACGAAACCCCTAAATGAAAAATGCAACATTGCACTTTACTCATCGATTGCATTATCCCGCGACTTCACCTAAGTGTCTTTGAATATCTTATGATTCACTTTATGTTCTAATATCGAACTATCGTCACGTGTAATTCATTTTATATATTAATTAAATATCATATAAGGCCTATTTCGGTTTCATTTGCACCCTCAACGGCAGCCCAAACATAATTGGCGCAGCCGGTAGGATGCTCGCGGTTCGTGACGCGTAAAGAAGATTTACGACATCGAAATTTCGAAAACGCATATCGCGCACCGTGTGACTGTCTAGTCGCCCTTGGAGCATCGGAACAAAAGTTGGAGCCGCCACGAGGAATCCAGATATCGATTCGCAAGGAGACCGAAATAATGTTCATGTGAGTACACTAGATTATTTTTAGTGGTTGCTCATTCCTAGCCTTATCCTTAGTAACTAACTGTTGTAATAAATTACCAAGATTTTTCATTCAAGAAAATCTCAGGACCCTAGTTTAGTTAGTAGTAATAGACAAACTTTTATAGATCGTAGAAGAAATATTAGTTTGAGTAGCATAGACGAAGAATTTAGGGACATGTCTGAACTCGATACCATCTATAAAGCCTTAAGGTTAGTACCGGATTTTGATGGAAATCCGAATTTACTTACCAGGTTTTTAAGCCTTTGCGACCAACTAGTTCAGCAGTTTTGTGGTCAGGCAGGCAACGAACTGACCAGGTGTGCCCTTATCAATGGAATTCTGAATAAAGTTGTAGGCTCTGCTGCTCGCTTAATTAATTCCAACGGAATTCCAAATGACTGGAATGGCATTCGCACTGCTTTAGTTAATAATTTTGCCAATCAAAGAGATGAGACCGCTCTTTATAACGACCTAGCAATTTTGACACAGGGCTCTAGTACTCCTCAAGAGTTCTATGAGCGCTGCCAAAATTTGTTTAGTACTATAATGACTTATGTAAGTCTACACGATACTGTCCAGACTACGGTTAACGCTAAGCGAGATCTATATCGCAAATTAACTCTACAAGCATACGTGCGTGGATTAAATGATCCTCTAGGATCGCGCATACGTTGCATGCGCCCCGAAACAATAGAGAAGGCGTTAGAATTTGTTCATGAGGAAACTAACACTATATACTTGCAAAATAGGAACCAGCATTTGCCTGATAAGAAATTATCAAGTTCTATGCCTGTGCCAAATCATTTTGTAAGTACATACAAAATGCCTAGTGACATATTTTCTATGCCCGCGCCTAGGCCTTTTAACTTTGGTATGCCTGGCTCCTCACGCCCGCAATTTACACCACCTCCACCGCAATGGAAACAAAACCTTTACCAACCCCGTCAGTTTGGTCCGACACGCACACAGCAAATTTTTAGGTCAGTACCATCAAATTATAACCCCCAAGTTAATAGATTCCAAATGGCCCCGCGACCTTATCAGCCTGCTATTAACCAAGCGCGTCCAATGAGCGGCGTTAGTCACTTTGTGTCACGGCCTTTGCCTCCAACGCCTCCAGCACTCCGAGGCCATAACTGGCTCAAATCAGGAAATCCACCCCCTACGAACTATCTTAAGAGTAGAGAAATGAACTATGCAGATTGCATGAACGACCCTGCATACGCAGAATACGCCGAGTACTATGACCCCTACTACGATAACGGTGAGTACGTCGAACATCAGCCAAATGAATATTTCCTTCAGGAATTTATAGAATACCCAGCTGATACGTCACACGTTGAGATCGAGGATGTTAACATCGCTAATCAGGATTTTCAGAAGGACACGAAATCAGACACCTTAAAATAGAAATAAATCTCCAAACGCAGCGACAGCTTCCGTATATCCAAATTATGTCACCGCCCTTGAAACTTTTAATTGATACCGGAGCTAATCAATCGTTTTTAAGTCCTGCAGTAGTGGAACAATACTTCAACGACTTCCCACTGAATTACGACCCTTTTGAAGTTTGCAATGTGCACGCTAGAACTAGAAGCGACTATTCTATCACGTTGCCTAGCTTTAACGAATTTAACGACACTAACGCATCGACATTTTACGTCTACGAGTTTCACAACTATTTCGATGGACTTATCTGCACAGACCTGTTAGATAAATGGGAGGCTGTAATTGACTATAAAAATAAATTATTAAAAACTAAAACCGCTTCGAATCCGATCCAAGTATATGACTCACGGAACGCGAACTTGTATGAAGATATTATACCAGCTAATACTTCTAAACTGGTTAGGATTCCAATTAACGTTCATGACGGAGATGTGTTCATAGGAGAGCAGAACATTTCTAACTGCACCATAGGCGAATGTTTGACTAGAGCGTCAAATAATAGAGGAATAGTTGAGGTAACGAATCCTAGTCGAAGTGACGTTATATTTTCTATGGATCGAGCAGTATCTGGTGAGTTAAACAACCTTGAAATTGTACCTCCCGAGAAGCAACCGCAACGCGTTAAAGAAGTACTCTCACGTCTTCGTACAAACCATTTAAATGTCGAGGAACGTACGAACTTAGAGTCACTTTGTGCACAGTATGCAGACGTTTTCTACTTAGAAGGTGAACCTTTAACTTTTACGAATAAAATCAAACATTCTATTAAAACTACAGATGAAATTCCGGTCTATACGAAAAGCTATAGGTATCCATATATTCATAGACAAGAAGTACAGGAACAGATGGGTAAAATGCTAGAACAAGGTATCATTAGGCCTTCAGATTCCGCATGGAGTTCCCCAATCTGGATAGTAGCCAAAAAAGCTGACGCATCAGGAAAAACTAAATGGCGTATAGTAGTAGATTTTCGAAAAGTTAACGAAAAAACTATCGATGACAAGTATCCCATACCGAATATAGCCGATGTCCTAGACAAACTAGGTAACTGTCAGTATTTTACTACGCTAGACCTAGCTAGTGGTTTTTATCAAGTAGAAATGACCCCCCAAGACATTCCAAAGACCGCTTTTAACGTAGAACATGGTCATTTTGAGTTCTTACGCATGCCAATGGGTCTTAAAAATAGTCCATCTACTTTTCAGAGAGTGATGGATAATGTGTTAAGAGAGCTCCAGAACACTATTTGTCTAGTTTATCTAGATGATATAATAGTATTTAGTACTTCCCTTCAAGAACACATAGTTAACCTTGAAAAAGTTTTCCAAAAACTGCGAGACTCCAATTTTAAAATTCAAATGGACAAATCAGAATTTCTGAAGTTAGAAACAGCATACCTTGGACACGTAATAGGTAAAGATGGCATAAAACCGAACCCCGACAAAACAACCGCAATTAAAAACTACCCCTTACCGAAAACTCCTACAGAAATTAAACGATTTCTGGGATTACTCGGTCATTATAGAAAATTTATACCAGACTTTGCAAAAATTACCAAGCCTATGACTCAATGTTTAAAGAAAGGTTCTAAAATATTATCCTAGATAAAAATTATATCGAATGCTTTGAGAAATGTAAAACTTTGCTTGTTAATGATCCAATTCTGCAATATCCAGATTTCACCAAAGATTTCGTTCTTACTACGGACGCATCAAACTTAGCTATAGGAGCCGTCCTGTCCCAAGGTCCTATTGGATCTGATAAGCCGATAGCATACGCCTCGAGAACACTCAATAGTAGCGAATTAAATTACAGTACGATAGAAAAAGAATTACTAGCTATCGTGTGGGCAACAAAGTACTTCCGACCGTATCTATTTGGTAGGAAATTTAAGATCATGACGGACCATCGTCCTTTGCAGTGGGTAATGAACATCAAAGAACCCAACTCTCGCTTAACACGTTGGAGACTACGTCTTAGTGAATACGATTTCACAGTTATTTACAAGCCAGGGAAGATTAACACCAACGCTGATGCCCTGTCTCGTATTGAAATTTGTAATTCACACACACACACTCGCGCACACACACACACACACACACACACACACACATACTCGTAAAATCAGATTTTGTCAGTAAATAGATCTTTATTTTTTATTTAAGTATTAGGATTTCTGTACTTACGATTAGGAATTCTCACATTATATTGTTCGGAGGCGGGCGTTGTTACCCGCGACACAGTTTTTAACTTATGCGGGTAGCATCGTTCTACCAGTGTTTTTAAATGTACTTTTTATGTTCCTAATAAAGATCAATTTCAATTTCAGTGTTCATAGTGATGCTGAAAATCCCATACTATAAGTGCCTATCACTGATGATCCACTTAATAGATTTAGCAAGCAAATAGTATTTAAAGTAGTTGGCGATATTAAAGGCAAACCTTGTATCACTAAACCATTCGAGTCGCATTCTAGAATTTCCATTCAAATTTCCAAATCGAGCTTAGAACAAGATGTAGTAGATGCAATTAAAGCATATGTGAACCCAAAAGTAAAGACAGGAATTTTAATCAACCCCACACTAGAATTGTATTCTATTATACCAGTAATCCAGAGAAATTTCAAAAATTCAGCAATGAATCTAGTTCTATCCAAATATGAAATTGAAAACGTTAAAGATTATATGAAACAGCAGGAAATTATTAAGAAATATCACGAAGGAAAGACTAATCATAGAGGCATCAACGAATGCTATTTAGCTCTTTCACGTAGGTACTACTGGCCTAAAATGAAGGAACAAGTTACAAAGTACATTAACGAGTGTACCATTTGCGGCCAAGCCAAGTACGACCGTAATCCTGTAAGACCTAGGTTCCAAATTGTACCACCTACAAAACCTTTTGAGGTAATGCATTTGGATCTATTTAGCGTCGATTCTCATAAGTACCTAACTATAATCGATGCATTCTCGAAGTATGCTCAAGCATATTTTCTGAGAGATGCTACTGCTGTTAGCGTAGTTCAGGCTTTATTAAATAAGTTCTCAACACATCACGGTATGGCTTTGAGATATGTTACTGACAATGGCCCCGAATTCACAAACCAACTATTTCTAGAATTTACTAGATTGCACAAAATTCACCACTATAGGACATGCCCAAATACGCCTAACGAAAATGGAATGGTAGAACGTTTGCATTCCACCCTGTTGGAGCATATGCGTGTCTTAAAATTAGAACACCGTAATGAATCGGTTCCCAATCTTATGACATACGCTATCTTAGCGTATAATAGTTCAATACATAGCTTCACAAAATGTCGACCGATCGATATTATAACTGGACATTTAGATCCTAGAGATCCTTTAGATATGAATATAACCGAGCACTTATTGCAAGAGTATATTCAGGATCATCGTAAGCGTATGGAAAAAGTATACGAATTAATTAATGAAGCGACAACTGATCGTCGTACTGAATTAACCGAGAACATTAATAAGGAGCGCGAACCAGAGCAACAGTACACACCCGACCAACAAGTCTTTATTAGAAATCCTTTAGCGAATAGGCAAAAATTAGCAGCTCGCTATATGCACGATACGGTACTAGTCGATCTGCCCATTCACATTTATACTAAAAAGAAAAAAAGGGACCCGTCCCTAAGTCACGTTTGAAACGGGTACCTAATAGTGCTCGTTTGTTGCAGGATACTGAAAATACTGGTCGTTCTGATATTGGCCCAAGGCCTGAAGCTGACCCAAGCGGACGAGATAACACTTGAAAGCCTGAAAGACGGACCAGGTATCCTCCCCTTCAACTTAGGACCTACCAAAATCATTTCTCATTTCCACTTCTTTATTCAAATGGTAAATTTAGATGACGTGCGAAATAAATTAGAAAATGTTCGGGAACAATTACGTGATCTAATACCACAGTTAAATAATAAGACGTCATCACTTTATGCTCCTCATGTCAGGTATCTAGAAAGAAAACTAGATCAAATATCTGGACAATTAGTTACTTTCGACTTAAAGCGTGTAAAAAGAGGTCTCATAGACGGTCTTGGATCGGTTATAAAAAGTATTTCTGGCAATTTAGATTATACAGATGCATTAAAGTACGATAATGCCATTGCAGTTCTAAAGCAAAACGAGAACAATTTAGCCGCTGAAATAAACCATCAAATCAGCTTAAGCAAGGAGTGGGTTTCTCACAACTTAAACGTTACGAACAGCATAGTAGAGAATCAAGATAAAATAGGAAAAATTATCAATTCTATTCTAGAGAGCGATTTGAGACATGAATCGGATACTATACAATATTTTCACTTAGCTCAGTTGCTTTTTATATTAGGTGATGACGTAGACAATTTGTCTAGCGAATTCACGGAGTTGCAAAACTTACTTGCATTTATTAGAGCTGGAAGTATTCACCATTCAGCTATTAGCTATGATAAGTTTAGGATTATGTTAAATAGGTTAAAGACTTTGTATCCTAAAGAGGTAATTTTAGATATTAGCTTTAGAGAATATTTTGATTTATTAAAACTAGGATATTATTATAAAGGTGATGATATAATCTTGGTAATTAAATTTCCAATCGTCTTTCCCACTAACTATATCCTATACAGATTATCCTTAGCTCCTAATCGTGATGGTAAAATCCTGATCCCCACCTACCCTTATGTGGCAATTCACGACAAAGATCTATTGTATATAGAGGCAGAATGCCCGAAGTATAGCCAAGGTCACCTATGTGAAGATAATCCAAGTCACCACTACGGAGTACAATCGAACTGCATTCAACAACTCATACTTCAACAGCAAATCCTCGAGTCCTGTATATTCACTTCAGTAGTCCTGTCTTCCGAAGCTATGGAACAGTTGGACGACCGGCACTATGTACTTAGCTTTCCCAAATTAACGAAAGTTCACCTAACCTGCTCTGAAGACCAATATAAGCTGTTGTAAGGAAGCTACCTAGCTGTCACGCCCAAGGGATGCGCTCTTCATACTCCAGCATTCAGTACGAGTAATTACCACGACCAAGTAGAAGGACAAATTTTGAAATTTTTTAACATAGAAGTCAGCGAAGAGGATCCATACAAAGCTCCTGTGAAGAAGATCTTGAAACTGAACACTATCGACTTAGTCAGCTACACTCTACTAACTCAAGAGTTGCCTTACAACAACCAGTGACTTTAAGATCAACGAATATGGATGCTGTATATCACACCACTATACCAGTCTACTTGCTACTCGGTGCATTGGTACTAATCATCTCTGCCATACTGATTCGCCGTAAGCTTCACAGAAAGATTTATGAAACTTCACAAAAAGACATCATACATGAAACACAGAATAGGCAAGAAGTCAAAGATAGCAGCCTCAGCGATACTTTGCCTTTATCCGCACTATTCTCGACGAAAGTCTCCAAATAGCTGCTGATCTTGCGGAGGGAGATGTTAAATACGGAACCTTAACGTTTGATCACGGAACCCTAATGGTGATGCAGCTACGTATTGGAATGCGCCGCGATGTCGCAAGACCCACCAGCGATCCGGCGGTACCACGAAACCCCTCAATGAAAAATGCAACATTGCACTTTACTCATCGATTGCATTATCCCGCGACTTCACCTAAGTGTCTTTGAATATCTTATGATTCACTTTATGTTCTAATATCGAACTATCGGCACGTGTAATTCATTTTATATATTAATTAAATATCATATAAGGCCTATTTCGGTTTCATTTGCACCCTCAACGGCAGCCCAAACATAATTACTTCGTTCGATTCTATGTCGTGCTGGAATATAGAAATATTTGTATTGTACAGTTGTACCATATCTTTGCCGGTTATTCAACCGCTTAGCATAAGAGTATCAAAAATTTTATAATTACTACTAAAAACAACTACTTTTTTAACTTTAATTTCAATATCATATTGTGTTTATATAATTTATTATTGTGACTGCTACTGCTATAAAATTAATTATGAATATGAGATTATGATACTCGATGAATAAATGATTATTATTATTAATACAAAGATTTTTTAAAGCTTTTCCTTAAATAGCTCCAATTCCTCCACATCAACAGCCAGACTATTGTCGTCTACGACCACGTCCACTATTGGACGAAGGCCTCCCTCTTAAGGGGGGTTTGAACAAAGAGAACGCTGCTGCCCGTCCTCCGGTTGCATTGAATGCAGTTTTAGGACATATCCAGGTCCAATTCCCCCACTCGCCTCTAATATTACCACGCAAATGACTGGGAAAAAAATATTTGCCACCTAATATATAATAATAATAATAATTTATTTATTACAAATTACAAAGTATGTAGGTACAAAGAAAACAACATAGAATATTACTTATCTTAATTGGTTTGGTACCTTTAGAAACGCTGTCTTCCACACTAGGTCTCGTTGGAGCCTGTATAGCAGAGTACAGTCATTCATCATGGGTGGCCCTTTGGCCATAATTAAACTGTAACCTAATAAGAGTAACCGCAGACTATTCTTATGTCTACATTCAAGTTTAGAATGTCTATTCTTACTTCCTGACACATCTTAAAAAAATAAATTATACATAGCATTATAATAAACATCCTTTAGCAAATTGTTGTTTGTTCGTTTATTATGGTTATGTTTGTTTTTGTTTGCATGTTGGTGAGTGTAGGTTGAATTGATGTGTGATTAGTATAATAGGCGTGTGGCCTAATGTTTAATTTATGACAAATAACAGGCTTAGTGATGAATATAACTAAATACATTACATATACTGAAAAAATAAATTGTATTGGCTGATAAATCTCTGAGAGATGAGCGTTTAAAGTTTTAGGTGGGGATAGAGAGGGGATGCTCTATCCCTTTCTCGCAAAGCACGTGTTAGTATAGCATTTGTATGCCGCGCCTGAGGCTTGACGTCATAGCTCAGTATAGCGCGCTCTCTGTCTAGCTTGAAATTAAAATACTTAGAACTTATTTATTTTTGAGTTATTTTAAATTTTGTTTTCGTTGATAGGCTCTATTGATGATCAGCTTTTTTATGAGGTAATAAAAAAATTGTAGTCATCATGCCTGCGTGTGTTCATGTATGTGGGGTGAGTTAGTGTAAGTATGTCTCATGAGTCCTATTCCTTCCAAGATCCCATTTAGCAATATCATTGTACTCCTTCTATTTTTACTTATATAATTATTATTTTTTAATTTTGATTTCAGACTAAAGTATTTCTCAAGCGGTTCTGTCATATTTTCTGTATCTTCGTAGTCTAAGGATAGAAGAAATTTTAAAGTTAATACATTACATTCAAATTTTGTTGTGGTTGATATGTTAATATGTTGATTTATTCTATTGTATAGTAAAGGGCCTAATTTATTTATGCACATGCCGCCAAATCTAGTTCGTGTACGCGTGGTTTTAAAGACAAGCTCTCTTTTCCGAGTATTCGACAGATTTTCTTTTGTTGTGTTTGTGAACATCATATGCTGTTTATTTATTATAGCTTTGATAAAGAGTTGCCTAACTGTAAGTACTCCACATTCTTTGTATAGTGCTGTGGTGGCATATAACCTAGATCTAAAGGTCATGCATTTCAGTAGAGCCCTCTGAGATATTTCCACTAGTTCCATGTAAGTCTTAGCAGCCGATCCCCATGCAGGGATGCAATACGAAAGTATAGATTGAGCTAACGATAAGTAGATCTTCACAAGTGAGTCCATCTTCAGAATATGTCTCAATTGTTTGAAAGTGTAAATTAATTTTCTAATTCGACAGGATAATTTTTTTATGTGTTCAGTCCAGTTTAAATGTTTGTCTAGAATTACTCCGAGATATCTGATTGTTTCGGTTTGGTCCAAACTATTGCAATCACAAGTGTGGTTGATTGCACAAGTAGATTTGTGGATTTTTAGTTTGAGGGGTAGTTTAGGCTGTGTAGATTTATTTATTGTAAAAGATATGTATTTTGTTTTGGAGACATTAATAGAGAGTAAGTTTGTCTCATCTCAAGGTGACGAGCGCATTGCAGTGCGGCGCAAGATTATGTTCGCAAGTTCAACGTTATGGTAAGTTAAAGGCAGGCGTGATTCTTACCGCCAGGCGAAAGTCTCGCTCGCACGGAATGCGAATTATTTCAAATAACAGAACAAACGATAATATGTGTAATAAATTATATTAAATTAGCGGAATAAAAAAATAGTACTTTTAATACGTTTTATATTTATTATTATAGGTATTATATTTATTATTATATGTGGGTATTATTATTATTATATATTATTCTCGCAGCTAGCAAACTTGTGCTTACGTACTTGTGCTTCCATCTATTGTCGAGTAGCAGGACTAACCTCATAAACGGGCGCATCGTTTTTGAACCAGCGCATAGATGGCGCTGGCGCACCGATGTTTGATGCACCGACGTACACGAGTTGAAAAATGGATACAACCTGGGCTTAGTCTGTGACGGGTGTATCCATTTTTCAACTCGTACGAAGGTTCAGGGCGTACCGCTAATTTCACGAAGCGTTTGACAGCATTGGCCGGTAGTCCTGCAGGGCTAATATGCGCACTGCGAGAAAATTTTGTCGTGTCTTTATGTCTTGCGAAAACGAGACAAACTTATACAGATTCGTAGCCTTGTCCTGTTTTGTAGAATCGAGAAAATTTTCTCGCGGTGCGTATGTTAGGCGCTCTGGAAACAATAAATACCGGTAAACAATATTCTTCTTTATATTCTTCTTTAGCTACTCATTACGTAATCTTATTATCCTACACAAAAGTTCAAAATCCTATCTCAGATATTGCCCTGATACATGATATACAGGCTGTGGCGTAAAGAGTGGATATACCTTTACCTACTGGTGGGGGAAAGTTCTGTTCATGAAAGAAAAAAATAGCCCCAGTCAAAGTTTCACGGTTTTCGAGTTATGGAACATTTTAGTTTTTTTTTTTTTTACCTTCGACCATTCTTTTCGGTGCCAAGGTCGCAAATGAAGGTCTTATCTCGATCTTTTTTTTGTTACATTCTTTGATAACTGTTCTATCAAATATTAACTGCCGTTTTTGTGTCACAGCTACAGTTTTTTTATTAGAAAAATATTTAGCAAATAAAATGTGTTTTGCTATTTTTTCCCAAAAGTTTGACCTCTTGTAGTGTAAAAAAAATGTAGAGCCACCTAGGTGGCCTAACTAATTAAAAACTTGCCTACTTCATTGGAATTCCGAAATAGTATACCACTCGGTATTTATAGCTTTCGATTCAAAGAATATTCCTGTTAGGATTAACCAAGGCCTGTTTTTCTTAGAATGCTTTTCACAATTCTTTTTTTTTTAATGATGGTTCGTTCATTGTGTGTAAGCTCAAAGCTAGCTGGCTTCTAAGAAATTGTATAAAACATCTTGGAATCGACAAATACCGCCTACCTGCGCTAGCTAGCAGTGGTGGTCGGACGTAAATCTCCTGTCCTTTTTTTTAGGGAACGTGTAAAAAAGATAGCTAATGACTCTATTGTGTGGATCGAGGGCTCGCTCGCGCCTGTGTGCTATCATACTACTTCCGTGCTACAACGTTTTTACTTTGCTTTGGATTGGATTTAAATAACGATTTTGCTGTGACCCCGGACTTGATTTCGCTTGGTGATTTAGACTTTTTATCGAGTGCAATGCCGCGACACACACAATACACTCCAAGAGAGTATGCTGAAATGCACTTAATTTACGGCGAGTGTGGTGGAAATTCCGTACAAGCAGCAGCACTGTATCGGGAAAGGTTCCCCAATGCACGCCATCCCGATTACCGTGTATTTATCAGAGTACATAATACATACGCGGATGGTCGAATTCCTGGAGCTGGCGTCGGCGGTACTAGCTTGGGGAGACCACAACAGATAGACCATGAAGCTGTTCTCCATGAGATCGAAGCCGATCCAACAACGTCGGTGCGAGTAATTGCAAGAAACACTGGCATATCGACAAGGACGGTGCACAGAATTTAGAAGAGAGAACAGCTCCATCCTTATCATTATCAGCGTGTCCAAAGTTTATTACCACGAGATTATTCCCAGAGAAAGGCTTTTTGTCAAATAATGTTAAGAAAAATGAGAGAAGACCCTGAATTTTTTAACAAGATTCTTTGGAGCGACGAATCGACCTGTAAAAAAGATGGGTATTTTAATATGCACAACATACACAGCTGGCAACTCACTAACCCGAGACTAAAGAGAGAAGATAGGTCCCAGTACCAGTTCAAAATAAACTTGTGGACAGGGATCTGGAACGGCCAAGTCATCGGCCCAGTTGAGTTGCCAGCCACACTGACTGCCGAGGGATATTTGAATGTTTTAACACTTGATCTCCCTACACTGTTAGAGGAGGTCTCTTTAGAAGATAGGAGAAGAATGTGGCTGCAGCATGATGGTTGCCCTGCGCATTACGCCCGCAATGTGAGAGAGTACCTAAATGAAACATATCCTCGGAGATGGATCGGGCGCTTGGGGACCATTCTGTGGCCACCACGGTCCCCAGATCTTAACCCGCTGGACTTATTTTATTGGGGGTGCCTCAAGGAGATAGGTTACAAGGAGCCCATCACCTCGATTGAGCAGCTCCGTGAGCGCATTCAAAGGGCGGCACAAACGATTACCGAATGTGGCCATGCGCAAAAAATGAAGCGCTCTTTTATAAGAAGATGCAGAGCGTGCATTAATACAAATGGTAGCCATTTTGAGCATTTATTGTGAGAAAATTATTATGAAATAAATGTACTTTAAATGTCTTAACTTGTTTAATTTTCTTATTTTAGTAAACTGCTTTGTTTAACTTTTTTTGTTTGAGAAATTCCTATTTAATAAGTTTATTTTAATAT